>LYUA01002049.1:259857-271221 GCA_002093875.1 Calopteryx splendens | reverse complement strand
ATCAACCAATTCTTCCGTTTCAGGTTACACCTTGTTCCTTATAATTTAACGGTAAGTATCTTTTCTCATCATTTCGACTTGAGAAAAAGTTATACCCAATTTATCAATTTGAAACTAGTTTACGGGTTGCTTGTTTTGGGCCGGAGAGTTTAGGGTTCCGATGGAAAGTGTAATCTCGATCCATTCAGATATCTTCTGCATGTTTATGGATCACGCGCGCAGCATTGGCTAATTTCCCCGGGCACATCCCTAAGGCGTGCCCAGGCACTTTTGTGATTTGTGGTCACTTCGTGCCCTCGCGAGGAATCTCGTGTATCGAGAAGGCAAGACTGGGCACTTAATTATGTTTATCTTTGTGTGCATCAACTGATCACGGATCTCCCGCGGCTCAAATTTCCCTTCATAGCAGCAAATGGGTCTGTTACCCGGCAAACTGGAGCGATTTTTTACTTTATTTTTTATTTTGCAATTATGTGAAACGAGAGAATCTCGGTAATGCTGGAGTAATTAATGGAAGGAAAATACTTGGATCGCAGCGATTACGTTTTCAATAATTGATGCCATTATTTTAAGATAATTTGTAACAGTTTGTACAATATTTAACGTGCTTCAAATGCTGATGCAACCGCTCATGATTATTATTATCTCGTCTCGAATTGCTATGTCATAGATCGCTTCGCTTAATAAAAAATGTGGAATATGAAACGCATGCAAATATTGCCAAAGGCTGCTGATAACAAGGAATTAATTCACACGACTTGGCGCCGATTTATAATTGCCGTTTCTATTCCAAATATCAATTATGTGATCATGATTTTATTCCGACGAAAAATGGTTTCAATAATTAAATTATTTTTTTGGATTACATTGCGAATAATTTTCTGATTACGGACAAAGTGCGTTATTTTAAACTCGAATAAAATCTAATATTGAACTTAACTATAAGACAACAAAGTGTGTACTTGAATAGAAGTATTTAAAATTAATGACATTGAGCCTTACTACTTGGACATTTATTACACCATGCGTCAAATTAATACAGTAATTTTATTAGAAAAGGAGTTCTAAGAGATAATTTTTACGACTCCTATTGTTTTCAATTGATCTTCAGCGAATGGTATCCTGCAATTGCAGTCTTCTTTACACTCTAATTCCTCGATTGGAGAAATATCTTGAGACTTTTTCCCGTTCCTCAAGATTCCGATTTTTGTCCCAGCTCGGCTGAGGTAAGATAATACTAGGCCATGATAATGTTTCGAATCAAAATAAAACCCTCATGTTCAAATTTAATCCTGAAAGTGCAGAATCAAGTGCTCCCAAGTGCTTCGGGTCTCCCAAGAGAAATAGCCAAGGGTTTCGTGTCTCCTTGGGCGAATATTTTGAGGGAGGTCTGTTTAACCGGTCACAAATCGCGCCTTTCACATAAAATCACTGCGCCTCCCGAGGGAGGCGGGGTTATTTTACTTCGAGAACCACTTGGCTAGGCAACGCAGCGACCAGGAGTGCAAAGCTGCGACGTGACCTAGGCGTATATCCTCTCACACATTTTCTTATCAGAGGCCAATTTAACTTGTCCCGACCAAACCTCAAACCCAATTATATTCTGGTCACCCAAGCCAACAGCCTCTTGCGTAACAAGCCATGATGAAATGGCCAGGTTGGGGTTTGTTGAACTGGGCTCTCCCTAGAAAATCCGCGAGACACTGAATGGGGAATGTATATATGGTGATGTCACCTCTCGTTGATCGTGCCTACTGGTGGCTGATGCCTGACCGCTGGGCACCAAGTGCATAAACATCCGAAGGCTCGGGAGAGTGTAGCGTGATGTTTCCCCCCGGTGCAGGCATGCCATGCGGTCGTGGCCATTGCTCAGCAGAGGCAGGGACGACGACAGCGGCTGCATTGCGGGTAAGTGGAAACTCATATTTTGGGAGGGATCGAAATTACTCCATTCATCTTTCATTGCGCACGAAAATGGCCGTCGAACAACCAATTCGTACGTGTTCAGTAAAGCAAGTCACGAAGCTATTTACCATTTGGCACTGAAATTTTTCACGCAGGTTTCGGCACTTCCCACACTTTCCAAAAGTTCCTTATAGCTCCTTTATCATAACTCAATGTCATTTATTGCTGTTACCCACACGTTTTTCTCGGCGAGAAGGCTGAAATTTTAAGCCCTCGACGTGGTGTCATCCCTGATCTGGGAGATAGTCTCCTTCCCTAAGCCTCGAGTTTGCACTATATCTCCCCTTTCCCGCGGACAATATGTAATGTATTATATACCCCTCGTTACGGCATCCCTCCCTGTGCTGCCATGGGCAATCGGCGCGGCAGCGGAGAGGGTATGTTTGTTAACCGGCGTGACGTAAATTCTAGGCTATTTCGTATGGCAGCGCTGTTACGGTCCGAATCGATTTATGGACTGTTTCTCCTGGATATCGTGTAACTATGATGGTGGAGATAGCAAAGAGATTTTATTCTATTTTTAAATTATTCCAGTCACCAAAGAATGTTCAGAGGAATGCAATAAACAAGGCAAATACTCACGCCTTCATCAATCCGTGTATTCCAGCACGCGAGCTTAGCTGACTCCAAGAGAGTAGGTATCTGAACTATAGAGAATTACATGAAGAACAAATTATTATTGAGGAATTTTCACTAATTAAAATAAAACTAATGGCTGCCGTTTTTAGCAGTGCATATTGAAATTGGGAGTTTCTGCCAGCAATATCATGCGTTCTCATTTTTTTATACCTATGCCACAGTGTAAAAGATATTTTTCATATAGCCTGGTGTTTTGGAGCAGGAGGAATACTCAAATAACATTCCCCGCAGTGTAGTATTGCATCCAATTCTAAATGATTCGTTGGCATTAATTTATGCCTTTGGTGGAGCGTGGGATATCTCAGCATGGAAATGAATGGGTTATCCAATTCACTGTTGAGAATTTATTCTCATGAATGTAATCCGGGTTAAAACTATGCATGACCTGATTTAAGGAGGTAAATATCTTTATTTAGGGAAACAACTTCTTTTACTTATGTGAGCTCCCAGCACTGTGGGAGAATTTTAGGAAGCTACGTAAATGGGTTTATGAGCAAATGATATATGTAAAGTGACAATCTACTAAATTAAATTCTTCCCCGATTTTGAATTGAACAGGTTGTTTCATCATAAACTTAATCTTGAAATGTGGACAAGAAATTTGGGAGGTGATATTATTTGTATATGTAGTTATCACTATTTTGCTTGCTAGCTTGTTAAAATCAGCGGAAAAGCTAGTTAAAATCTGAAGTTTTGGGCCACTGGTGGCAAATTGAATTCCCCTTTTATGGTAACTGTCACGTTTAATGACCTGAATAAAAACAATACCGATAATTTTCAAGTTCCAAAATTAGGAGAAAAGAAATTATGCCCTAATTATACTTCCATTTATAATTGCTGGTTGCTTGTAGCATTGAAATCTGCATACCACTTTCCATTTTAGTCTATCAGATCAGATCTGATTTTTGGGCTTTATTTGAAACTTTTGTGAGGAAATCATCATAGCATCATCATTTATTAAAATAAAATTGTTAGAAGTAATGCAATATAAATTTATTAATGAGCCATCTAAAAATATTAATATTCCTTATAAATGTGATAAAATTTGTATGGAAACTTTTTAACATTATGCCAGTATGCTGGGTAATTGTGGTAGACTCCGATTTGTGAAAATACGATATGATCAAAATGATGGTAAGTGGTAATTTTCCACAGAGATTAATTGCATTCGACGCGTTTCAATGCCATTAAATCGCTTTTAGGCACAAAGTAAATGTAATAGGACTATAACCTCTGATTTTTCTACAGGCTACAGTCTTATTTTAGGTGTGCTCGGGTTTATTTTCAGGTACCGTATACTTTGACATAATGGTACATTTTTCGCAGTGATTTCAAAGAAATCATATTGAATTGAACCAACGCTCGTTAATATAATAAACTTCGAACACTTTCCACCCATTAAAACGATGAGAGCACTCGTGGGAGCGTACAATAATTAAGGGAAGAACCAGGATGGCGCTTAAGTCATTACCTTCTATATATCACCTTCACCAGTCAATTGCTTTGCGCCGTCAATTGCCCTGCGCCGTTCATTATGCTCTTTGCTTAATCAACTCCCTCGATGGATCTTTGATTCCTTTTTTCTTTCCCGCAGTTGATAGGAAATCAACATTTCTCGATATAAACCTCAATAGTATAGCACTCTCATTAGTGGCGGCCCTTAGGATATTATTTTTGTTCCTTAAAATGGTGGAGCCATCAAAATGAGGGTATGCAAAAGCCTTATATACCTGTATATGCCTTGCTTATCTGAAAACTGCCACGTGGAGAGGAAAATTCCTCCCCCTGGGTAGGTAAGGCCCATGTCTTAGTGCAGTTCATATTAAATGGTGGGAGAATAATTATTTTGGTTACAATTTAAGAGTCCAAAACTGGTGCAACCTATGATTCAAAGGCATTGCATTGCTTATGATTGTAGAAAGACAGCCTGGTTCAGAGTCAGAGTGCCTTCGTTCAATATATCCGTAACTAGCACAAAAGGGGACTAGAGCAAAGGAGTCGCCTATTTAAACTCCTAGGTAAAGGAAAAAACTATCACCTTGAACTGTATTAACTCATTGAAAATATTAAATATTCTAAGCCCACAATATATCAATGTTGAATTTTAGATGTTCATGTTTTTAGATTTTGATAACATATTATTTATGGTAATCTACCGATAAGGTAGGTTTCTGATGGGCACACTCTCAACACTAACTCTTTCTCCATTACCGCACATTTCCTGCCACCCTTCATTCCATCCAAAATACCCAATCTTTTCCTCCCTCTACCTCCCTTACCCAAAATTCTACTCTCCATCACTGTGTTCAACAATCCGTGTCACTCAGCACACCCTGCATCCACTTTTGCTGCCTGGTTTCATATGGAGTTTCATACTGATATAATGTATTTCCGAAAAACGATTTACGAGGGCACGCGGTCTTGAAATAAGGATGGTCCCTCCCAGGTATGGATGTGAGATCAGGAGTCTAAACGTTGATGGAACGATAATAAGCTCAGAGCGACTGCCACCTTATTGTTTCTAGTTCCACCGAAAATTTACCCTATCCCATGTACATTGGTATACCAGCGTGGGGTTGGGGTGTGTGGGAAGGGAAAAATCGGCCGGTGTAAGGTTTCAACCTGCGTATATCAGTCTCCGTTATGCAGTGCCCTTCTTCGAATTTCCCTCAGTAGCATTCTCTCCTTCCCTACCATTCCCAAAACTTCTTCGCTCCTTTGTCTTTTCTTCCATTTCACCTTTCACATTTCCTTCTCTACACCTACATCTCAAAAGCCTCCATTCTACGCTTTTCATCTTGCCTTAACTACGAAGTTTTAGAGTCATACAAAACTATACTCCATTTAAACGTTTTCATCAGTCTTTTCTCTACATCCTTGCCTAAGGTCCTCGTCATCAATTCTATCCTCTTTGTAAAAACTTCTTTATCTAATTTAATAAATAGTTAAAATGTTCTTCCTGCTCAAGTTTTTTCCCTCCCACTTTAATGTTTTTCTTTGTTTCCAATGTCTTGAGAACGTCATTACATTCGTTTTTTTCATTTTCATTCCGCTTAGGCTCTGTGGTAAACTCAGCAATGACTGCAACAACAACGACGATATTCTAATTTTAAAAAATTAGATATGGCCAGCATGTGTATGACTTACTACGTAGTTGTGGTAAAAATATTTTGACAAATATAATAGGTGAAATTTACGTGACGTGACCTGGCGTGCATGAATATATTAATTTCTAAAGATTAGCATTAAGAATCGACAGCGATATTTCCTCAAACGCTTTGATTTATTATTACTGCCTTAAAAAAATCACGAGTTTTTAACCAATATTATCTTCCCCCTATTTAAAGCAACCAGAATTCATGGACATGGGTTTCTCTAATAGATAATGATAGCCAGAAAAAATAAATCGGTATCCATTCCTTCATTGCCTACAAAACATTTTTGATAAAATAATCAAGTAAGTATTGTAATATTGCTCATTACGATTTAATGGTAACCACAACAGCATTCGACACTTTCACGTCACTGTAGAACGTGCGGAATAGTAAAAGTTTGGACTTTATTCTGATCAATTTCTCTGAATTCCTCCGTATTAATTCGCCTGCGATTAATTTTATATTTAGAATCTATTTACCGTGACTCCTGAACCTGCTAGCTAGTAAGGATTCATTTAATAGGCAAGCAACAAAAATTAAATAACTTCCACCTAAGTTTAATCTTTGAAATTTTTTTGTGTGTTATTTAAAAAAAAATATGTTAGAAGATGAAGTTTCGCATTGGTATCTTTTATTTCCAATCAACGATTTACGAGGGCACACGGCCTCGAAATGAGGATGGGTCCTTACATGCATGGACTAGAGATCGGAAGTCGTTAAGGGAGATGTTGATGAAACAATAAAAGGTTCAACGCGACTGCAACTGTATTGTTTCTAGTTCCATCGACATTTATTGACCCTATCCCACCTACATTGGCGTAGCAGCGGGCGTTGTGGAGTGAGTGGGAAGGGAGACATCGGCCAGTGTAAGGTTTCCACCTGCGTGTATCAGACTCCAGTACACAGAGGCCTAAGGCGTCTCCGCAGTAGAGTGGAAGTTTATGGGGAAGGAAGCTAAGAATGGACTAATGGGAAAGGGTAAAGGAAATGATGAGAATGATTTGCAACTGGCAATCTTATTATTTGTGTGTCTGGAAATTCAAGTATGCTGGCTCACATTGCCGGTTTCTAAGATGCTTTTTCATTCATTAGGCTCTTATATAATGTCGGGGGTCGCGGTTTAAAATGGTTGGAGACCTGAGCTACTAACCAGAGAGCCCAGGTTCGATTCCGGGCGATGCTTCTGGCCACTCTCAGCTCCACCCAATCTGTGATACATTTTGGGTACCAGATCTTCTTGGGAATCCGAAGGCGGCACAGGGAAAGGAACGCCGTGGGATCTGGTATAAAGGTGGAATCTGGCCACGCCCATTAAACCAACCTTCGAGCTGATTCCTATTGTGTCTATAAAATAAATGGTGTTATGGTCAAGGGACGGATTTGCAGGCATTAAAAATTCGAGAATAGTCTCCAAAAATGCCAGAATGATCATCAAAATGAGTATTTTAAACTAAGAAAAGGTAAAGTGAACGTAGATAACAATAGTGCAATTAACATCAATTCAATCAACCGAATGGTGTTTCTTAATACACGTGCTTTCATGAAAATACGTGTGGCTTTATAATTTTTACTTGTAAAATTATTAAACTCACAGCTGAAATATTATGAAAAATATGACTTTCGTAGTCACTGTAGTCAAAACCTCGAGGGACTGATTGTTCACCTCACCGAGTCTCAGTTTCACGCCGAACCGCTGGTCTGCGACTCGAAATCTATGATGCCGTTACGATATTATGCTCTGCCACTGCTGCAACCATGTAGACCACCTACTTACTTCGAAATGATTCGTCAGCCCGTCAAAATGAATCTTCTTTGTTTCCATACCGACTGACTGAGATCGTCTCAGAGGAGAGGCGACTCATTGATTCTATCACATCAGACACCCGTGTCTAATATTAACGGACGAATCGCTGTATTCTTATCCCCTAAGCGCGACCTCCGCTGTCACTTACTGGGTTTGCGGCGTGCATCTATCACTTGCACGAAAGTTTATTGGTCTTAAACGAGTTGGTAAGGATGCCGAGAAATTCCTAGAATTCTTACCCAAGATACTTTTAGTGATATGCGATGAATAATTGCTGAATTAAATGGATAACAACTGGTTAATATTATGGTCATAAATTTCACTTTAAATCAATGATAAACGGCCATTAAAATTAATGCTCAAATGCGATGAATTGGAATTCTACTCTACTACCTCCGAGTGTTTGTGGAAATAATAGTCACTGTATTATTTCAGAGATGTGTTAACTAGTGAGCGGCTCGGCGATCAAATTCTTAAGAGTTTCAGGCGAAACAAATCAACACGGCTATGCGAAATCAAATGTATTAGGAAATTTTAGATTATGAGTACATAATGTGACTTATGAGAAAATTCAGCGTTTAAAGTTGGTTGGGACTACGTAATGATAACATCAAAGTTCCTCATTGGTATCATTTTTATCGATTTTTGGGTGTTTCAACCAAGTTATTTTTTCCGTACGGTCTAAAACCCAAATACCCACGGGTTTCACACTTGATTTTTTTTAGTCGCTGACAAACTCAGTCAAATGGACGAATGAGGTGGTCATGTGCGGTTCTTTTCACTATCCCTCGGTCCCGTTCGACCCTTATGTGTGCCTCAAACGGTGACTGCCGCGCCGAGTAAATTCCATATTTCGTGGGCGCTTGTAATTGCGGGGGAGGCGTGGGTGGGTCCGGGTGGGGGCGTGAACGGGACAGCACCCTCGATCATCATCGGCGAATGGTCATCGACAAAGGGCGGCCGGGTTAATGCAGTGGACAAAAGGACACTCCTCACCCCCACACACCGCCAACCCAAAGGTCGCGGTCCCTCGAGCATTGCTTGCTACCTTTGTGTTGTGATCAATTAGGGGTCTAAAAAAATATCCCCTCCCTGATCAGCGAAAACATAGCGTCAAAAATTCTGGTGGTGATGAGTTTCTAATGTTTTTTTTTGGGATTCATTAACTTCCCGTGGATTGAAAATTTGAAATCGTTTCTGAATTTCCACGGAAAAGTATGGAAAGGAAATTAATGGGAGTGATGTTTTGTATATATTTTAAGAAATCAAAATTCTCAGGGAGAAAAAACATAGATACTGCCTTGGCACTAACGTGGTTTTTGGTTAAACTTTTGCCGTACTACCATATCGTGAGTATACAGCGCTTTTATGGGGCTAGACTTATAAATTTTTACGGCTATTTCGACGCTCTCTCGCATTTAAGATAAGTACAACAGATCAGCGTGAATACAAGTGAGGAGGGTGTAGACGAGATTATATCATGCATTAAAACACAGTATGCAATAATTTTAAACGTTTACCTTCCAAGACGTGCTAGGATGTTAGGTGAAATCCGGAGAAGGCAGAAAAAATGAGTGGGGAAAATATTGAGAGATAGTGGGGCATTTAAGGCCGTAAAGAAGGGATAATGTTAGGCAAGCGAGAAAGAGTAAGCAAGAGAATATATTTCTTAGGTGGGAGGTATGACGGTGGGTAGGAAGGCGTAAAGGTGAAGGGTAAGGGAAACTGAAGATGGAAATGATATAGGGCAAGCAAGAAGAGGTTCACGCTAAACTTATACAGGTACTGAACCTAGGAAATAGGTGCTTTAGGGAACTTCCAAAACCTACCTTTGATTCGCAGGTTACCTGTTGACCTCTTTTTGATGTCAGCTTTAGAACCGTTGGGGTCACCGTTATAGAGCGTGCGATTTAAAAACTAGAATGGGATTTCTATCATAACATCATTTTTGAGGCCATGGTGGTAAATGTTGGAAAACATATTAGAATATCAGAAAAGGTTCTTCAAAATCAAAAAATTTTGATCTTAAAGCTGAACAAGCATATATTCTATTCACCTTCTATTATAAAACCTTCCTTCAATTTGTGATCGGGACCATACAATCAAATCCAACTGGATTTGAGAACCGAAGATCTCTATGAACAATTAGATAATGTCCACATTAGACTGTTCTGAGATCGAATAAACCTAAGGGGCGGCTCCCTTAAGCAAATGAGTCCTCTTCTGAGAGGAGCCGCATCGTTGTAACTCATTTCAACTCATTCCTCTCCATTTCCATCTCACTCTCTCTCATACTCTCCTCGAACTTGCAGGGCTCTCTCGGAAGGTGTCCTTTCACCTTTCCTTCTTTTTCCTTGCCTGTCACGGGCTTTGTAATTTTGTGGACGGCCTCCCTGTGAATCAGATGGGTGCGTGTTCTGGCTTACGTGTAGAAAATAACTTCTTCCTCGTTGACCTTTGCTCTCTGGGTCAGTCACCCGAGGGAACGTGGAGAAGCATGAGGATAATTGGTGCGAGTATGGGGTCAGAGGGTGGAAGGATAACTTGCCCTGCCGTTGACATCTCGCCCGCTTTGGATTCGGAAGAATGGAATCTTTGTGTGTCTATTTATTCTATCTACTTTAATTATTATTATTTGGTAATCTACCGGTTCGGGTAGGTTTCTGATGGGCACACGGCCTCAAGTCTATAATAACTTCATTTCTTCATTTCAGCATGCTTTCATCCACAGTTAATTACATCCAACATGAATTTACTTTAATATATTGTGTTAAATATATATATTTTTTAAATCCTGTGAAGTCTTTTCGGATCCTTCCGCAGTGATACTCCTATCATCGTCCTGTGGTTATTAATAATCTGTTTTCATAGATGAGTAAGTACAGCTACCTTGGTGGCAGTTTAAAACGACAATTTTATTCATCTATTAAGATAGAGCTAACTTTTTAAAGCTGAAAATTTATTTTATGATTAAGATGGGAACGAAAATCTTATGAAAATATCCATTTACCGTCGTCGTTGGTGACGGGGTATGCTCTTCGGATACTAGTCCTGAGGTCGCGGGTTCGATTCTCGTCTAGGTGGCTTTTTTCAGTACTTAGGGAATAGTTGTTTGTGCTCGTGCTTATTATACTTTATTAAACTGTGCCACCGGAATTCGCATAGTGCTCTATGGGCAATTGAATAATGGAAAAATAAAAAAAAATTGATGAACGCAACATTTGCCCGTTAGTTGAAAATTTATCTTATGATGAAATAGCATATAAAAATACTAATAAATTTGATAATTTGATGTATTTTGCCATTTACATTTTTCATTCACGTGAATGCAAATGAATCAACCAAACCATACCAAATGAATTAGACAATGAGGCTCTATGCTCGTCTTTTTCTTTTAATTTCCCGAATTTTCGCCTTCTTCTCACTTCTCGTCTCTCTTTCCATTTGTGCATGCCTACTCAACAAAGATTTTTGAGCCTTGATACGAAAGGGGTTATCCCTGGTTCAATCCAAGGAGACTTGTCTCAGAGGGAATACGCTCGGTCTCCAACTCCTCTGCCTTCCCGCGACCTCTGCTCGTCCCACTCTCCTGCCTCTCACCTCAACCGTGACAGTAGCGTTTAAGCCCCAGATCCATCTTCGAGGGATTCTTGCCTTTTGCCTCTCTCCTCCCCCATACACCCTTTGCAATCCGCCGAGTGCGTCAAGAGTGGCTGCGAAGGAACTGGAAACCCCAAGCCTCGGGATGTTCCCTTCTCAAACAGAAACGGAGATGGGTCGCTTGCTCTGCAGCGGAGAGAG
>LYUA01002049.1:157126-171548 GCA_002093875.1 Calopteryx splendens | reverse complement strand
TGGCTGCCTCTGAATTTATAAACACATCAGCTATATATGTTTTTGGAAGCTAGCATATTGTTTACATTAGGGCTATCGTGCGAAAATTAATTTTCCAGGCAATGTAGATTTATCATCAAAGCACAATATGCTCGTATGGTCTACAAATAGTGCAAAAAAATTCTGTTTGGTCCTCTTTTTTTCAATAAGGTGCGGTAATATTTATCTACCTCGTGAGAAAGCATTTTAGATGTAATCAAAACATGATGCAAATATCAGCCTTTAATTTCAAATATTGGGTATATTAAAGGGAATAATAAGCATTCAATAAACATAAATATTGATTTATATAAATTATTATTCTATAAACAAAGGAATAATTTTCCTCACTTTCTACCCATATGTTTTTTCGAAGGAAATAGATTAATAACCGATGAAAAAATCGAATTTCAGCATGATATATTTTTCAGAATTCATAATGTTTCCTTGAGAAATCTGATGCCGCCTGAAGACCTCGACATTTCAATCAACTAAAGAATTTTTGTAAGTGCCACCATTGGCTTGCATGCTCAGTACCCTTTGCCGTCGGAAACGTTCAGTGATACTGCACAGTCGCTTTCATCTTATTCGCCATTCCTTAGAAACCTCCATTTGATTTTTCAAACTTGCAATCTGCGCCACTTGGTCCGCGGTGAAGTGAGATTTATCATTCCCCCCTTCAAACAATCAGCACAAGTATTGACAAAAATTATGCTTTCTAATTTTTCCGTTCTATTAAGTTATGACAACCATCAAAATGGCAGAGGTTTCTTATTTTTTTTTCACGGAGATTTAATCGTGTTTCAACCCGGAGCAGACTGGACGGCCAAGAATGTGAATTGTCCATGTAAAAAAACCATTTCATTTTAATTTTATTTGCACGTTTTTGCATTTCCTATCATGGAGCAAACTATATAAGCAGTAACGCATAATAATTCTCCATTTGGACAATGAACATCTTTTCATTTGCGCATCTCATGAAAGTTAGTGTCGTAATGTCTAATGTGTATGCAAATTAATGCAATTTATGTTTAGTTTTCTTCTTAAAACGTGTTTTTCCACCAAAAGCCTATGCCACTTTAAAATAAGATAATTCCTATGTTGAATAAAAATATAGAGCATATAATATCAGTTTAAAATTCTGCTATGTGATGAAAAACCATCGAATAGAGTATTACGTATCGAAAACACTCTGTGGGAATATGTTGAATATAAAATATACGTATTTTAAAATGTATTAGACGCTATTCTGTAACCACGGCCCAATAAAGGCCGTGGGATAAGATGATAACGCGTATCACACAGATTATACTCCACTCAGTTACCCAGTACTGCCTGTACTCTACTACTATCTTCTTGCTACAATTTTACTGTCATTTTTAGTATAAAGAGTTTCAGGTAAACATATTATAAACTATCCCTATAAATGTTTATTTCTTAGGGAAGTGGACTCAGGAATGACATGGTTTTCCTCGTCACTATCCATAATGTATAGGTAATTTCATGCGACGGAGGGCTCAGTGAAAGGTAGCTTCTATCCTCTCAGCTGTCAAATCATCCTTCTGATTGATGATAGTAGCAGGGACGCAGACTTGATACAGGAAAGAAAGAGAGAGGGATGTGGCAATCCATGGAAAAATGCGAGGATGTTAATATTATACTGGCACTTTTACCTCTATAGTATCAAGTCCCAAGTTGTCTTTAATACTTTCGCACTTCTCTGATTTTTATGATAGTTCCTGGTAAAAAATTGGAGAATTGAAACTGTAATCATTATTTATAATGCAGCATGTCAAATGTTCTCATGTAAGGAAAAATGGAACGCAGTAATCAGGAGGTGTGATTACAATTATCCTTTGGAGAGTGGTAACTTAACTCTATTTCTAACTAGACAACTTTTTACACTATATTTTTACTCCAATCTAACTACGACCATTTACTAACAAGAATGAAAGTAAACCTGGCCTCGTTTGAGTGGATGGATATCAATCATCACTTAGGAAAAGGCGATGTAATTTTCAAATGTGTTAGACTTCTTGGTCATTTCCCTCGGAATAGAATTCTAGACTCACTTACCCACTATCTTCTTACTTCAATTATTTCTATGTCCTACCCATTACTATGGTATCAAACCAACCTTGGTTTTATTTTACATTCACCACGGTACTAAACGTTATAAATCACCAAAATATACCTCACACAACAGAGCATGGGTCCCCTGAAAGTTACAACTCTTCTGAATAAAAAAATGGCACTAGGTTATGGAAACTCATTACTTTAATTATAATTATATTTCTACTTGAGGAACTCTTCATCTCCCTCCTCCCAGAAAATATTTTGTTTTTCTGTAATTATCGTATTAAGTTTTAACTGTCAGAATTGTGATCAAATATCGAAGTCAACTCTTCATATGTTAAAGGAACTGACATATATATATATATATATGCTAAAATTGTACCTCAGTTATGATTAGTAAGTTATTTTTCCATTGGGCTAGAGCCCAACCTGAGCACTCCAATGGCAGTAACTCCACGATGACCACGAATTCCCTGCAGTTCAGGGCCGGAAGGCAATTGGTGGCAAGGTTGTCCTTGAAATGGCGTCTGGAGAAAACTCTGCCAAGGACGAACTTTGCAGAAAACGCTACCTCACATCTGCTCATTTCGTTTTTCGCCAAAATTGCACTCATGGCGATTGAACTGGAGCCCTGATGCTATCAGGGGATTGTTATTGGAGGTCAAGACGACATCAGTGATATGGTGCTCACTACTTTACCGCATTTTCTACCCGAAGCCCCTCCTCCTTCTTAAGGGTTAGGTGGACGAAGGGACTGCCCCCAATAAAGACGACTTATTATTGTTCCCTGGATGACTCCCTTTTCGCGATTGGTCCATTGCCAGCTTTAACCCGCATCCGGAGCAGATACAGATATAAGTGATGGGAAATTGGTTTCAAAACGATATTACTATGGACTTGGAAGTGTTACTGGATTGTAAGCAGAGCTAGGTTGGTAATCACTCGCACTCCTAAGGTTAACATACGGGTTAAATTTTTTTGTTGAATATGGATAGGAATTAATTTATATATATTTTAAGAAGGCATTAAAAACGAGATCATTGTACCAGCGGAGTGTTAATATGTAATCAGAGAGATGGAATGTAAAAATGGCAGACTTAGCTCTCATTGAAGACGACCTTGGGATAATTCATCTAACCAGTATATTCAAACTTATATAAATGTTTTTACATAACTGCCTTTACACAATAACCTTAACAAATAACACGTATCGAGTGCATATCACTAGATCAATCAATCTTATTCACGTAATACTGTTTTTAAGATCATTTACCATCAAAGATCTCTACAAGATCACAAACATTTAATTTGTGTGTGAATAGTGCATGCCTAATGTGAAATCACCCCTGCCACACGCCGTAGTCATTGACCTACAGGGTATCCAGTTGGTGCAGTGAAGTGGACAAAGAGGCACTCACAGGTGTCGTTTGATGTTTCAATCTCAATCACAAATTGTTCTTTTACAAAATTTCGTGGAAAAATATGCATAAATTACACATTTATGTGCCGCAAGTAGGAAGCGTTATATTTATCTTATTTTTTTCACAACTATTACATTTGCTATTGCATTCATCGAAATAGGTATATCAAATGTATGAGGGTAAATATTTAATAAATAATCTCCAAGTTGTCTCCACCTTGCCACTATAAGGGAATTTGGTTTCCGCCTAAAGATCCACAGTAAAGAGAGAGAAACATGCGGCTTCCGATCGCAAATAATTGACGAATTAACGAGCTTAAGGCGCGATGAAAATTTATCGCATGCAATTTCCCGTAATTAGCACCTGGAGTATTTTAAACGCTATTATTATTACCCAGGGAATAAGATCCCTCTCGAAACGGTTTACTCGCGAAAGTCGGGATTTCCGTGTGCGTCCAGGGGGAGGGGTAAAAACGAGGGGCATGAACCCGTTAAAGCAGCCACGAGGCGGAGAAGAGAAAGTTTATCACGTTCTATTTTTTTTTATCCTTAACGACTCTCAAAAAAAAAGGGAAAAGTCGGCCCATTTAATATATTTTTAAAATTTTTACTATGCACGGGAAGTGTACGCCCGTTGACGACGAACCCCTGGGGAGGGTGGAGGGAATTAATTAAACGAGGCTTTGAGGGGAGGAGTTGGGGGGTGCGTGCTGTCTCGCGGCGGCGGGATCGTGTTTTTGTGTGTGCAGGTAATCATAATATGGAGATGGAGAGAAATGGGAGAGAGTGTGTGTGTGAGAGAGAGAGAGAGAGAGAGAAGGGAGCAATGTGGAGAAAAAAACAGGGGAAGAGCGAAAGGAGAAATATATACCTAGAGAGATAGAAACTAAATATGAGGAAAATATAGATAGTCTACCTTCTCATTGGCATACCTCGTAGGCCATGTCATAGATGTGAAAATTATACACTAGATTTAAAAGTGCACATAAGTAGGGCAGACCTATTGATTTGCAGTTTTTGCGGAAGTAATCTTAAAGTGTTTCGCACGGATCTCGAGTCTCGGCTCTATCAATTTTCTGTTAAAACCATTTTACCCTCTGCAATAAAGCTGGAAGTTCATAACAGGCTCGCATCTTTTATTTGCAATGAATATCAATGTGTCACCACATCTCAATAATCGACCTAAAGGTTGGTTTTCATGCGTCTCTTGGTGCTTCCCAAGTAAGGCAATTTTACCCAGATATGTTTCTCGTGACTCCTTAACTCAGTTTCCAGAGCTCTCTTCTTACACCTTAATGAACTTAACCTTCACTTTGACACGATTTCGATATGGAGCAATTTCATGATGCCGTAATTGATTCCGAAGCACTAGGCCGCTTAAAGAGCAGATGCACCGGCTGCACTCTGGAAAGTGATATTTGCCTTCGAGCTTCCCCCGAAGTTACCCCGACGGCCGAGGATACTTTGCACCCTGAATCCCACTCTAGGAAATTCTTTTATACGATAACGGAACAAGAATTCGCGATTATGCACTCCATCCTGATGTATCCCACGGTTGGGCCACGGCAAATAGCTCAAATCTATTCGCATACTAGTGTACGTGAAATAATAAACCTCGTCTATGAGGGAAAAACGAACTAAATATCATTAATCCGAAAAAAACATGACCCTTTCAGAGTATCAATGTGCATTTTATGGTGCAAGTTTTTACATTTTAACAGCCAAGATTTAATTATTCCGCAGACGATAACTTGTTTTAGCCTCACGTTGGCTTGGGTTAGAACATTTAATGTTCCGCTTTGCGGATGTAAGAACAAGAAACGACCCGTGGAAAATAGAAAGCTCGGAATAGAGAAGCCCTCGATCTGGCGCTACGAGTTTTTCAATCGACACTGTTGCACGTTAGATTTATATTTCGGGGTTTTAGTACTTAAAAATATAAATAGGATTAAATTTGTCTTTCTGTACGTCTCGAGGGGCCAGGGGAGATAGGGATTGAGAGAGGGAGATAAAAATAGATAATGGCCTTATTGTTGGAGAGACATTGAGACCTTAATAGTCTCACCTGCCACATAACTCCTAGTCATCATACTACGATAATATAATAAAGATTGCATAATATATTTAAAATTAAGGCGTAGCTACATGATATAAAATTATACGTTATAAACACGCATGTACATACCAACCTAGGACAAGTATTATTACATTGCCATAGGAATAATATCAATGCCACATATAAATTACTTTTAGATACAATATATCTGTACCTGCATTGACCCTTACAAAAACCTACTGGAGGTAAACGCCCACGAAAGAATGGGGGCGTGAAAAATCTGTGAAACCTACGCGTATGAAAGGGATATTGTTCCGGAACATACCTACTATGACAAATATAGTTCTCCTGAGATTGATAAGAATCCTCAAAACCTGTTCGAATGAGAGAGAGAGAGAGAGAGAGAGAAAGACAAAGGAGGACAGGGAGCTCGTGGACTTCTGCCACTTGCGAGGGCGGGGCCCCATATATAGGCGGGGATCTTCCTTTTCTCCCTCTCTCTCTCTCGCCCCCCCCCCTTGTCTCTAGACCGGAAGTATGGGACTCCGAGCACGTGGCGCATTGCGGCCAAATCGTCTCAAAACCCTCCTGCCTCCCTCCCCCTTCCGTGCTCCTCTCTCCCCCGCCCCCTCGCTCCTGACACCTATCTCTGTCTCTCTCTCTCTCCCCCTCGCTTTCCTTCGATCTTGCATTAAAAAACCCCCTCCCCTACCTGTCAACATTTTTTCCTCGTCAACCCACCCACTTCCTCCCTCCGACCCCCACACTTCGCCTCTCTCTTATCTTCCTTCTGAGCCACTTCGATTCTGCTCAACTCTGCCCTTATCACTTTGCCCCTTCCTTCCCCCCTTGCTTTATCAAACCTCCTCCTCCGCCCCTGCGAATCCTTGCGCCCTGCTTCAATGTTTCCGACGTTTGTGGACCGTGTTTTTTTTAGTTGGCGTGGGCAGTGTGCTACTACGTGCGATCCTCGTTGATTTTTGACCACGGTGTAATCTCTTCCCACTCGGGTGCCTTTCCGACTGGCGATTTATGGCCAAGGATGGGTCGGGTCTCCAATGAGTAATTATTCTTGTGCACTCAGCCAAAATTATTCCCGATGTCATCTACTAATTTCATCTCCTTAAGTAATTTAGTTGCAGTTTCAGATGGAGGGTTTCTTCGTTAAAAAAAGGCCTTTTCTAACTTTTTTGAGTTCACGGAAGGCGTATTTTCTCCAGGATTTAAAATTTTAACTATGGAAAAATGGAAGAATAGAAATTCATGGTTTTGTTCAAAACTCATCTGCCAAAAATAGTTACTCATCACTGTAGCCGCCATTATTTCATAAAATATTAGTAATTAAATTTACGACTTAAAAAAGATCAATTGGTATTAGTGCTTCTACCTTCTTCAGCTATGCGACTCATACCTAAGCTTATATTTACTATGGCATGCACTTGAATGCATTTAATAAATGCAGAAAGATGAATTTTTGGTGGCTGAGGAGTTTAAAAGCAAATTATGTCCAATAAAGCATTATTTTCCAGAGTTCTTCCCTTTTGTAATAGTTCTTCTAATTTTTCTATCAATCTTCTAATCTAATTCTAAATATTCTACAAAACTAATAATTCTTATAAGTAAATCGGTACAACTATTATATTATCCATACACATCTCACTAACGAATATTTTTTTGCTGATATTTCAATTCGAATTATTTGGCATTTAGCTGCTCGTAATGATATATTTTTGCACATATCACTCACGTGATGTGTAACAATGTGTCATTGTTTGAAAAAATATTCTCATGAGCACACAATATTTTACACTTTTCCACTCTACAAAAGACCCTTATTTATCCTAACTAATTTTGGATCACGCACTTCTTAATCTCCTTAGGTGATGTGAAACTCAAATGGGCTTGCTGGATAATAAGAACTCCCCTACACCGTCGCATGACCTATGAGGAATCATAATGGCGTTCCCATTTCCTTCCGCATGTACTTAAAAAATTGAATGCGTTGGGCCAGGGATGATTAAGGCGTGACTTGCGTTATTCCCCGCGCCACGTATAGTATTTTTGGCCCTCTCCACCCTCTCCGAGCGGTCGTAAAAATATTCCCCTGTGCGCGTAACCACGTGAAGGAAGCGAGTTGCTGCGAATACACCGTGAACATTTATGCAGCCGCCTAAAAACGCTGCCTTACACATTCAGCCGGTGTCTCAGGGACTCCTCGCAAACGGGTAAGCTCGCTAATCCCCAAGTTTGTTGTACTCTTGAGCTGCTTATATCTGCCGTATACATTCCGCTCTCCAGAGTCCGTGGGTTGAGGGTGTGGGTGACGGATCACGTGACGTCAATTCCGCTCGGATAAATTCATCTTGTCTCGTTCCTCATTCACACGTCAACCTTCTCAGTTCCCACCTCGCACTCTTCTCCCTCCACCTCCTCCCCCCCCTTCTTCCTCCTCCCTCTCCTTGCCTCGACGTGACTACCTCCCCTCACCCCGCTCAAATCACTCGGTCGTTCGGCCACATTGAGTCGAACACTTCAGTCATGCGTCGGATCCCGGGATCATTTTATCCAGAGTTTTCCACGGAAAAATGTAGTTTGTTCCGTCGGCGCTCCACGGATGACTGATTCGTTACAACGTGAACGGGACGGACGTGTTGTCCAGAATAGAGAAAAGAAGAAGGTTAAACAAAATCCCTGTGCCTGAAATTCGGAAACGCTTACATATTTAATCCCCCCTTCATTTAGAATTTTTAATTCCCCTTCGATGCGCGAGAATGGCAAGCATTCATCATCCATGACACAGCTGCATGTGGGAATCATTCGATTCGAGTATTTGTATTCGATTTTCTGTGCATTATGAATTTACCTCTTCCGCCGCCGATGGAAAATTTCAAGTGATCTGCAAAATCAACTCGCGTCAAGACGACAGTATCAAATTGAGTTGGTTTTGCAGATCACTTTAAATTTGTCATCCAGTGGATGAAAACTCAAATTTATGTTGTAAACCTTTTCCATATTTATGATGAGATGCTAAATATTTGGAGCTTATTGATTTTCGCAAAAAAACCACATTGCGTTCCTGACGACTCCGGCTTGTTTCAATCAATTTTTCCATGTCAAATTTAATGGATTTGAAATCGACCCGACAGATTAAATATTGACGGAACTCGGAATCCATTGCAGCACCTAAATGATATTTTTCGGCATGCTCTTTCACACTTTCATGAGTTAAACACGAGTGAGGCAATTAAAAATCGCTCGCAAATGGGATCCACGAGTTAACTTTGAAACGGAATCATTATATCTTTCTCGGAATCAAATCTAAAACTGGATGAGGAAAACGTTTACTTTTTCCGCTTCACTCTACAACGTTCATCCATCCTTTGCTCTGTCAAGCGATAGAGAGAGATACAGAAACAGAGAAAAATCCGAATTCCCACCCTCGCCTCCTTCCAGTTCCTCTGATCTCTTTTCTCATACCGCACTTCCCTCAACTTTCATCCCATCCTCGCCTAGAACACCCAACGCTCGCCTGCGCTCTCCCAAATGGGACTTCTTCACACTGTGTGCACGCGTTAAGTTCCCTGCGCCGTCGCCCAAACCCTTTCCGCCCTGAAGGGCAACGTTTTCCAAACGGCTCCCTCCATCCCCCCCCTCTCTCTCTCCCTCCCTCCCTCCGTTCCTCTCCAACTTATATCTCTTTCCCTGCTTCCTCGTCATTTTCTTCACGACCACACTCAAGTACAACGCCGATGCGGAAGGTTTTACGCCTGAAGCCGGGGATTGGTCCATAAAAAGGACCGAGGAAAATAGGGAGAATAGGGAAAAGAGTGCAAAATGTGTGGGAACGAACCATCCGCTACACCCCTGAAAAGTTGAAAGGGAGAGACTTGGATGCTGCCCGAAAGAAAGCTCCCGGATTAATCGAATGCTTTGATCGAAACCCTTATTTCATGCGGCATCGGGTATTTCTTGTATGATATTCATTATTATTATTTCTTCCTTAATTTTTCTTCACTACATCCTCGGTCCTCGTATTATTATTCAATGCGTGGTTACCTAATGAAATGGATTAATTGAATGGAATCGGCTCTAGTATATTAGTTTGCCATTGTAATGATTATTTCTTATAAAGCAGTTAAACATTATAAGAATTTAACTTCTGTGCGCATGCTATATTATTGAATTGGCAGCATAGATTTATGATTACAATAATAAATGTGCTGTCTCGTGTGTCTAGGAAGGAATCACAGTAATTGCACAAGATCATTTTTTCTAACCGACAGAGGAAGGTGTTATTCGTTTAAATAATAACTCGGCGCCACAATTCTTCATAAGGGCGGCATGGTATTTTAGTGCGTAGAGGGTTCGGCTGTAGACTGAAGGGTGCCGAGTTCAAATCTGGGTAATGCTTTGTAATACCCCTGGGTAATGGACGCTTTTGGTGTCAATTCTTCCTTGGAAAGCAAAGATGTCACAGGTAAAAAGATCCCCCTTATCAAACCAACCTTCATAATAATAACTGTGATTTTGGTGGGTATATCTCCTTTTTATGAGCATGCATGAAAGCCAATCAAAATTCTTATTGACTCCTAAAAAGTGTTTATTTATTGATCCTTCATTCTACGTCAAGTTTTGTTATCATTCCGACTATTTTTTCCCGAAATATTTCCGTAAATTTTTCGTTAAAACGTACTCGGTTGGAGATTAGAATTTTGAGAATCAGAAATTATTTCTTTAGTTTCCCTCACCAAGTCTCATTGTCGATATTTAAAATATTTTAAATACATTCCTACGCGAGAATTCAAGATATAGATGTGTTGGGTGGCCTAAATACACACGATAACTTTAATTGGTGCGATAAACGGCCTTGAGCATTTCATCGCGCTTGCAAAGACAAAGAGGTTCTGGATATTAATCTATCCGCCCCGTATGCAAAAATAAAACACCCCCAAAAAATGGGGTTACAACACCCGTGCAGTGATGATGGGGCTTACCGTAAAACTTTGTCGTGTCGTAAAACGCAACTCGCAAATTCACGCATTTTACTTCTTGGCCAAATTAAAGTTTTCTCATTATCGGGACTCCACCACAATTGTATATTTCTGTAGAAATGCATTCCAATGGTTTCATCACATTCCCTTGCTTTCGTTCTCTGTTTTTCAGGCGGAATTTGTCGTCAAATGAGCATTCCATACCGTTTGCGCCACGGCGCGGTGTAGCGATCTCTCGAGGACGTCTGACTTCTGAAGGGGTGTGGAGGGAGGCTCGGAGACGCAGCTTGTGCGCGCTGCGGCAATCGTAAGGAGTGAACTCGAGTGGCACTGAGGCAATCATCCGTCTCTTCCCTGGGGGCGACCGTCGTATGGCGTCGCTGACCTGAAAGGACCAGACGTCGAAGAAATGGTGAGTCGTGCTCCTTTATAGCGGACGACGTCCTTGGGACTTACATCTTGGGCGACGGAGTGAATGTGCGGGAGGAAAATAGGAGTGGATTGCGACGGTGGTTCCCAAGTGTTCCACGGAATCCCCGTCCAAATCTTCACTATTATTCGTATTATGTTGTATTTTCAGTTGTGGAGCACTTAATTTGACGTTTACATCGGGTTAAGACAAACTTCGCCTAAGTATTGCTGTCATAGACTGTTTGAGCAATCGTACCAAGAAGTTTTATTCGTAAAACTCGTTATTTTTATGGTACTCGGTTGCAAAAGATCGAAATCAACAATTAATAAATTATAAATTAATTATTTCATAAATATAGTTTCCGATATCGAACGGGAAAATATCTTCTCTCATCTTGGCCGTCTAACCGTGAGATCTCAAGATGCATAGCATATACAGGTGTAAAGAGAACAGATGATTGCTCTTTTCCTCGCAGATTATATGCAGACAATATTGATGGTCATTGATCTTTCAAAACCCCTTAACGGCATTAATTAGAATATCCATTCTTAAATTCTCACTTAATACTTTGTTTTCATTTCATCGCTTGGAGATGGCAAGCGACATATATTCAAAAGAAAACTGGATCTCACATTAAGTTCAAAAAGATCAGAACGAACTCTGCTTTCATTCGCTTCGATTTGATTTCTTTAAATGCCACTTCGCTGGTGTCCTTCCGATAGGTGTACATCTGTTCGGGGCAATCTATTGCCTGAAAAATAATAATTCTCAATTTCTTTCCGAGAGTAATGGACTGAGCGTGTGTCCGAATATGTGAATTCGTGGATTGTGATATGAATAAAAATTAAATAATGCCTTGCTATTTATTCCTAGAATTTTTATTTAACATTCTCACTATGTGTCTCACACAGTATCGATTCTTGTTTTGTATTAAGTCTGCTGAAAAATGTTGGAATAAAATTTTTAAGGCACGGAAAGAGTCACGCGAGTATCACATTGTAATTGCTCATTCAGATGCGGGCAGCTGGTATAATGAGCACTCACGTTAATTTTGTTCGAAATTTCATCCGGACAGTATATATCAACCTAGACCTGCGCGAAAGAAACTATTAAGTTTCAAGTTAATTTAAAGAATTTAAATCTAACTTTATATGACTATAGTTCACAATATTTTAAATGTACGTATACACCTATCCATGAAGGCAAAACAAGGAAAAATAAAATTTCTTCTGATTAAATTGTCAAGCCTACAGTCTATGGAAAAAGATGAAATTGTAGGTATTGCTTTTTATTACATTTATTTTCAATATTACCTACGCTAAAAGAAGTCGGTTAATATATTTGCATACTCAGTTTTGGAAAATATATTTCAGTCGTGCCATAAAATTTTATATTGAGGCAAAATAATATTAATTACCTATTTAAAATTATTTTTCCTTCTACAAATAATGGGTTCACAGAAACCTCGAATTCTCTGAAACTATGAACTTTATATCTTCCGTATCCATTTCCTTCCTACCGTGGCGAACAAAGCTCCAACTCATCCCTCTCAGTCCGTAGACTTGTCTGCATTTCCTCTGCTCATGGAAATGTTCTTTCTGTCATCAAATACTCCCAAATGCTATAATCCATCATGCATGATCTTTATTCATCAGAATATCCAACTTTTCTCCATTTCTTCGGAGGAGGTGTAGCTACTGCGCCGTAGTTATCTAAATGTAGCCGAGACATTAATAACGTTTGCGATTAAAATGTTGCAAAGATTTTTGTCTAAACACGTTTCCTGCTATTCACCCTGACCCGGGCAGAGAGAAATTGCATATTAGTTTTGTAAAATCGAATATTTCCCAAACTATTGGATACCTATTTAAAGTATTGTAATATTTTATAAAACAATATGGGTTAACAATTTCCTGTGTAACTTATTGAGTTTCAAAAGATAATTATATACAAGCCAGATTATTAAATATCCATCAAGAAAGATTATTTTTCTATACCTTGTTATGATTCGACTTATCATTTCCATAGAATAATGTTCTTTACAATTATTCAAAATCTCCTACTGATATCATTTTGGCCCTTGATTCATACCATCAGCTGAGTAATACGAAGCCTGTAAATAAAATTCAATTTATTTATGGGTTTCAAAGGGCTCATTAAATGAAATATGAGGAAAAGATCTCCACCCACACACTTTTTCACGGTTGACTGTACCCCCTAAGATTAATGATGAAATATTTTGACAAAATGATTAAAGCACGTATTTCATGGGCACCTCTAATGTTGATGAAATATTTGCGGAAAGAACAAATGGAAGTTTACTCCGAAATTGAACTCGACGAAGAAATAGGAGGGCAAAGGCCATTGGTAAGAGAGATGTTTAATTAGAAATGAGAATAAAAAGCAAATGATGTGAGAGTTATCAAATGGAAATTCTAGACGTTATAACGATGCCCGAGCACTTGTGTCTGCCTGCTGTTTGGGCCGACAATGGGCATCAGAGGCTAAGGGCGTCAGCCGGCGGGCGGGAGAGGCGTCATAAAGTATTTTTTTGCCATTAAAACCAGCTTATTTTGTATGAATAACATTTATTAATTAATAACACGTTAGCAAAAACGCAGTGTTTACTTTAAGGGGGAATACTATGAAATTCAGTAGTCCATTCAAACTGAAATTTAAGTTGAGGAGGTTCCTTGCACGATATACGCGCGCCAATCGGCAGTTTATTTTTAACAGTTACTTAATGCTAGTTTTCAAAATAGGGATACCGCAAAAAGTAACGTACTGCTCTCATCCGAGTTTTTATATTAATATTATTATTATATTAATTTAGATTAACCCATTGTGAAGCTACTAATAACCAGAATAGTGTTTTCATGTAAGTGTTGTTTTAATCTAACGATTGGCTGTGAGCTGTGACAAAAGGACATATTTTCGTAACGATTTAGCCGATTTGCAGGCCATCCACTGAATTATTCGTTTATTCTCGCATCACAGGATTTTTTCACCTTTCAGTTAATACTTGCAATCATCATTTACATAAACGAACAAAACTTGCCGTGGAATAATGGATCAAGTTTCTGTCCTCCAGGCCCATGATGGACCATATGGCACAATGATCGCGTATATTGAATAACTTTTTGGTGCTGTCACTCGAACCATAACCTCCAACGCTGATGACCCATTTCAACCCACTGGGTTATAACAACCTTCACCCGCAATTTGATCCCAAGTTCTTCATTTTCTAGAGAACACTTCGAGAACAGTGTCTTCTGTCTGTTGAATTTGGAGTTGATTATTACCCTCTTAGCACCGTTCACTGAATTTCTGAAGTCCATACCGCCCTTAATATTAATGCCGTCCAAGTAATTAACTTGCCATTGTTGCTGAAAACGACGTCAACTACTGAACGTGTGGAATAATAACCGACATTACCGTATCGTACCTGG
>LYUA01002049.1:91467-117992 GCA_002093875.1 Calopteryx splendens | reverse complement strand
AACTTCTATTTCCGTAATTTGGCTTTTGTAGAGGTTTAAAATTAGTTTTTTTTCTCTCCAATGCAACCCTATTCTGCTTATCGCTTGAAACAGGAATCTCAAGTTAACATTATCGAAGGCCTTTTCTAAATCAACGAATGCTATACCTTTTCCTGATCTAAAGCCATATTGATCACTATCTAAT
Organism: Calopteryx splendens; assembly: GCA_002093875.1. Lineage (NCBI taxonomy): Eukaryota > Metazoa > Arthropoda > Insecta > Odonata > Calopterygidae > Calopteryx > Calopteryx splendens. The sequence goes on along the minus strand of LYUA01002049.1, from coordinate 117,808 downwards.
TTCATGTCAATTTTCTTTTTTATTCATCTTTTATTATCATCAATAAAATATTTGAAGCATGGAACGAGAGTGCTATTGTTCATTAGTTCAATCATTTGCATTGCCTTTCTTGGGAATTTTAATAATTCTGCTATTTGTGAAATAAGATGGTACTATTCTTTCTTCATAAAATTTCGATACAATGATATAAAGATTATTTTTTTATTGTGCCACCACTATTATGAAGGAGCTCTGCTCTGCTTAATTTAATTAGAGCAATTACTCAGCTGTTGTTATAGGTGGCCCCTTGCTATCAGAGTCAATTGAGTTTTCACCGTCAATATACTCTTCTAACTTTTCAATGTCCTCACCATCATTCAAGTCTTCTATGTATTCTTTCCACCTATCGCACACCTCTTCTTGCTCAAACAAAAATTTTCCATTTTTATCTTTCACTAGGTTGTTCTTCGTTTTCGGCCTTATTTCGGCATTTATTACGAAAGTATAAAAGATAAGAGTTCTTGATAAATAAATCGTGACATTCCTCATCATAGCAAATAAACATAATACCGTGTGAGCTTGTGGTCACACCCTTTTCCCACGTTCCCACTTAATTTGAAGAAAAGAATAAAATATGAGTGATTCCAAGTGACTAAATTATTAATATAAATTTTAAATTTATTTTTTACATTTCAATTACTCTTTCAACATATTAATTAAAGTAGTTGGATTATCATGTTTTGCTAAGGTAACATTCCAGGAAGCAACATTCAAAATTCAACCTGCCTAATAAAACTAATTACATTAAAACTCAATCTATAAATGACATAAGTAAATTCAGTCTAAATACGGCATGGCCAAATTATAATACCACTCGCTGTCGGAGCAGGACTTCTGTAACCGTGACCTCGTCTTGAATTCTTGAATTGCAAAAAGATACGGAATGGAGAGTGAAAGGAAATGGGATTTTGGCTTCTCATTTTTAGCCCATGGAAACTTAAGGGAAACAATATATAATGACAAAAAGCCGAGGCGGAGTGGAGATTAGCCGCTGCCCGATTACATTTCCCGATTCGTGGGATTTCTGTGGCAGAAGTACCTAAACCGCAAGTTTTCATACAAATTCCGTTTAATTTATTCAGAAAATCTTCCCTCACGCCACATGAATCCCACTCCCCCGTCTGTTATTCACCCTTAATCACCATTTAGTCCTTTTGGAATGCAGTTATGCGGTGATGGCTTCGGTACCGACAGTAACTTAATTTTGAGATTTTGAGACGTTACTTCCTCTTCCGACTTCCTTTCTAAGGCCCTGGCGTTTTTTTCTCATGCTACTGTTACGGATTTCGTTTAACTGGAAGGTTTAACGTTTTTAGGAAATGTTTGCAGAATGAAACGGGTTTTTATTTTTACACCCGGGAATTTGGCTGTATTATCGAAACGCTATAGGGGTTGGAGATCAGGATGTGGGCCTCCGCCATTATCCTACTAACCGTAAAATAGCATTCTCTTTCTGACGCTTTCATCGCCAATGTATGTAATAACCAGGTTCGGACCAAGGTGGCGGAAAGCTCCCAACGACATCTTTAGGGATACGGAAACGAGCTTGGTGAGCAGACCGCATTACTGCCACTACTCAAGTTTTAATACTATGATAACCATGTCATTGGTTAACTGTTGAACGAGCCAGGCATTAAAATAATGCTGGTAAAACTTTGGGACATTATTAAAATGTTTTCACTAACTGTATCAGCCAGTAGAGACATTGAAAATTTATTGTAAAATTACTCGCTGCTCTGAAGTTGTTTATGCGAATGAATAACTGATGAGTGAAAAATATACGGGTAGATAATATGAAACCAAAGTCTATGTGTATAGATAAGAGGCATGTACATGCATACACGTAATGTTATCGGTAAAAGGAGCTATAACAGGTGCTAGGCTATATAGGCTAGGAGCTATATAGTTTTATGTGCCCCAATGTGAGCTGTGAGCTCATGCTATTTGGCCGGCTTTGGTACAACGGCATATTTTCCTTAACACGCGTGGGGAATCAATATGCATTTTCACCATTTGAGACGAATATTTTCGATTCCGTCGCAAATGATTTTTTAATTTGGTGAATTCCATTCCTTTGCGTGAATCTCAGACGTAATAGTGGAGTGAATGATTTTATTCATTTCTCCATAAAATTATGATAAATATTATGTGATTAATTATGAGAAGTCGTGTGCCTTGCCTTCTTTGATCCTCGTGTTTTGCCTGGTTTTCTAAGTTACGGAGTTAGTTCTTTCCTAGTTTAATGTGTCGGTCATTTCTTATCAATGTTATTTTTTTAAGGACGTGCATACTCTTGTGAACTTTGACTTCAGAAGAAAATATTTGAGCCGCATTAGTTTGCATTCAGTTTCAATCAACTGGAAGGGATGAAATCCAGAAGACTCTTCCCCTTCGACCTTTTCGTGAATCAGACTTCGAAATATGAATGATAAAATCTAGTGTAGCCTCCAAAAGAAATAACCTCAAGATAATAATTCCTGGTAATAACTTCCACTCCACTTTGGTTTCGAATCAGCCGGGATGCGAAAGAAACGAACAGTATCCCATCTTGCATCCTTTTTGCCGATTTAAACCAAAATGGCCCTGAGATATACCTGCGTGACCCGGTACCCCTCCCAAAATTGTTAATCTGACTATACCCTGCCACTTTTCGATTACTTCCCTAATTGGATCTTTGGCTTGCCGAAAAAAGGGGTCTCCTTTTTCCTACCGTTTCCCCTTCCAATTTCATTCCTCCTCTCTTGTCGTCCCCGCTTAGCCTTTTTCAACTTCCCTCCATCCTTTCTCTTCCCCAGGCTCCTTCCCAACCTCTCACTAATCACCCTTAACTCAGTCCCTCGACGCTTGCCTCCCTCACTCACTTGGAAACTTGATTTTGGATTGCATGTTGCGTTCACCTCCCACGATTCACTTCCCCTCTCTGTATCTATATATCTCCTCCTCCATGTTTTGTTGTTCCCAATGACCTACCCAGGTCAAACTCAACGGGAACAATTTTATTCGACAAGTTTTGCCCAAAACCCGCCTCACGAAGTTTACCGTGCGTATTTACGAAGGTGGGTATACACGCGTTGGTCCGGGTACTTTCTCTCTCTCTCTTTATATATAGATCTTTTGCTTGTGTTCCATCCAATCCTCTCGGAAGCAATCAAATGGGAAGTTCCAGTCTAATTTTGTACCCTGGAGTTCGATATGTACGTATATTCGAGGTGATTCTTAGGGGTGGCCTTCCTTCTGACTACTTTGTTGGGAGGGGGGTTGGAGATAAGTTCGTGTCGCTGTCGTGCCACGGTTGGGGTGAGTTTGCACCGTTGAATGTCATGGAGGTGAGACCGAAACGCTCGAGAGAAGAGAGAAGCTTCATTTACAAATTTAATTTAAGCAAGACCACAGTTTCAACGACTCTTCATTGAAAATCCGGCGGTTGACATCTCGACCTGCATTTTAGTCATCGCACCACCACTTTTTAAAATTAAAAAACGCGACACCTTTTCATTCGCGGATCTGGGATAAGCTTTTGCCAACGTGATATATGCAAATGTGATTCCACGTATACTAAAGCAATTTGGAATGAGAACGCCACGCTCTATGAAGAAACACAGAAGCACGGTTTATATAGAGAGGAGGCGGCAGTGATTCGATTAAGTGAGGGCAGAAAAAAAGCCAAAATAAATAAAGGAGGAAAGCAGGGTTTTTCAACATCGCCCTCATATTAAATGTGTAAATTGGGAATACAAGTGACGAGGTCAGGGGAAAGATTAGTGGCAGGATACGAACACACGCAGAAATGTTAAGTATGACCAGATTTTTAAATGGCATAGCTATACTTGCAGAGAAGAAACCTGGCTAGGATACTAGCCTGTACGTAGAAGGAGATGGATAAGTACAATCTCAAGGTTAAAATATGATTGAAACTATGTTAATAATATGCTCTCGAGGTGAGATAGATAATCTACACATAACACTGCGGAAATACACACTGGAACAAGTGGAAGAGTTTTACTAATTCAAGAGCACTAGTGACTGATGAAGAAGGATGCTGTAAGAAGAATGGGAGCGACGAGGAAGTCTTCCTATCATATGAAACGACTACCAAGGACAAATGGTGTTAGCATATTATCTGCGGTGCTTAATCCTAACTTCGTCATAATCGTGAATTGCATGAGGGCACATTTAGATTTATCAGTACTATGGTCTATTTCTCTCTATTTGAGAGGTCTAATCTGACGATATCCTAACGGGGTCCTAATAATCCTCTCGGTGTCAGGAGCCAACTCGAGTTCCCTATACCATTTCATACGCGTTAGTCATGCTAGCTTTCTTCTTGCCTAGGGAGGTTTCCGTTATATTTTATCCAAGTACCTCATCAGAGTTACTTTATTAATATAATATTTGCACACAAATGTACAGAATGTTTTCTCACTTTATCCATTTCCTTAATTAACACACTTTTCGATGGGTTGAAAATTTTGTCCAGAAGTTGATGTTAAGTGTAGAAATTGTTTAAGTGGAGAAATGCAATAGCGGCTTTTATTCTAATCTCCACGACGCCAGCCCTGACACGCTATTATGCGTTCCCTATGAGTTGCTATAATATAGTTATGTACGTATTACGCATACGATTGTTTGAGAATGCATTTACGCACAAACTAAAACGCAAATTCGAAGCGCGAGTTTCCAAACCGTATTTTCATTTTGACATTTCTCATGCCTATGGGTATTATTAATCTTCCAATCGTTTGCTTGGATTTTCAATTCAGTTGCAATTTTCTTACTCGTTAAGTCACTAAGCGGTAGAAAACTGCAATTGAAAATTGTTTGGCTTAAAAATTTATTTGAAAGAATTGTAATTGATTTAGGTGTTTTTTTAAGACGCAGTGACAATTTTTTGGAAATTTTAGTTGCATTATTTATCTTCCTCGTGATAAAATGGAAAAGACGAATCAATTTTTAAGTTACATCACGCTAAAAATAAACCTAAGTACAAAAAATAATGTACGGAATTAATTAATCCATTTGTCCAAAACTGTTCCACCAAAAAACTGAGGTTATTTCGCTTGAGTTATACCTTTTAAGACTATGGGTGGGAGCTTGTAAAATCATAGAAAGCGTGTATTGTCAGCTACGTGAAATGTATCAGCGAGTGATATAATTTTCTAGCTTGTGTATAAAATCTAAAGCTTACGTTTTATTATACGCATTGAAAAACGATCAAAAAATTCCATTCCTTGGATAATGGAAGGCAAGGAAAAGAAAAACTATTAGAGTTCTTTTTTTTTTTAAAGGACTCGGATATTGGATACGGGGAAAACTCAATTATAACGATGGAATCATATTTCCGAGAGCGGTAAAAATATTTTATTTTAAAGGGCGAAGGGCTTGTTCAATAGTTTTGGTTGAATGTTGTAAGAGAACCAGACGATAGTATCGCATCCAAGTGGGAGAAGCTGAGTTCAAGCTGCAAGACTTACAAACGTGAAATTTTATTTTTTAAGCTAAAGTGCCAGTCTTCCTCCCCCCCCACTTCTTTCCTTCGTCTTCCCGAGCATTACGTGAGTTCCTCTTTAAATAAAATAAAATGACGTTTCAATTGTCAGTTAATCGTTATTTTTGGTACTACTGTGGTTTTGCTTTTCATTTTGAATTTGACCTTCTGCCGAAATCAATTTGTTCCCGAAGGACCGCGTGGCAATGAGGCACAAGGAAGTTTTAAATACCTGCGTACGAGGCCGTTGGGCGCCATCTATTTGCGTTTGCGGCTGCTGTCTATGAGCGAGATACTTTCCGATGGAGAAAGGTAATTAGTGTAATTTTCCCAAAGATTTATTGCAACTTTGCGTAGTTAGCGTTGCACCGTGGTAATAAACCCGAATTAACGCATTTGACGCTGTTTCATAATTTACGAAATAAACAGCCGGATAATTATTGCCCAGAGTGAAAAAGAGCGTAACTCAAAAGCTATTTCCGGTATTACTGCGTGCGAAGTAAAGCTAGGGTATCTATAATTTACATCCTTTATGACATGTTATGAGAAAATAAAATACAGATTAAAAAGCCAAATAATTATTGCCGTGGGTGAAAAAGACCTTGAAACGAAAGATAAAAATATTTCAAGATGTTAATTTTTTTAGAAACTTATTAAAACTAAAGTAATATTAATAACGTTAATGCTATGAAATATTCATACTTGTCGTAGTTTATGCAAACATTATTTAATTTGGAAACTCCATTATAACTAATGTTCAACATTTGGAATAGAACTCATCACCATATTTTATTCTGACTAATTCTCCGCAGAAAGAAAATTTAATTGAAGCTCGCCAACCAAATCTTTTTGAAAATACAAAGAAATTATGTGGGACAATTTACTACCCCGAGTTACCAATGCACGTAAGCATTGGTAAATAGAACTCCAGGAAATAAAATCATTTTCCAACAAATGATTCCCATTCCCAAATGTAATTGCCAACAAACTTTATGACCTTCATTTTATGCGAACCGCCGTTTCACCTTTGAACGTAGTGTTGAAAATGCCAAGCATTTCCACAACTTTAAAACGTAATTTTCTCTTTTCCAATCAAGGAAATACTAGCAAGCAAAGTAATTAAATTCGTGTTCGTGTTTTTATATAACCCGTATTTGAAGGTGAAACTTGAATTGATCCTGATTAGATGCTCTTTGTATTCTCTCTCTCTCTCTCTCTCTGACTCTTTGATATATGCAGCAGTAATCTCACGCCGTTAATATCCATTACGCTTGCGTATCCCAATAGCAGGTTATTCCGCACACCAGAGAAAATTATGGTAGTGAATGCAGCATATAAATAAGCAAGGCAAATATGAATCGCAATGCAGAACGCAAGGTGGCTCGGGGAAATTGTAGTGTGTGTTTAATTACGCATACTCGTGCATTACACAAGTTTTTGATAACGGTTAATTTAGTATTTGCATTCCCTTTTGCATCTACTCTTAATTTATTTTTTTTAAATGGTAGGTATTCGCCAGTCTCTAAATGATACTTAAAAGTAATAATTTGAAGATAGAAGTTCAGTGTTAATAGTAACAAAAAGGAGCGCTGAAAATGTTCTCGACCTCCCTGGTCTGGTTTCGTAATATGTATTTATGAATAATGAAACATTTTCAGAGTGTAAGTGCTGAGAGTTAAAAAAAAATACAACTTAAAATCACTTAGTGGATGAGGTAATAATCATTTTCAGGCACATAAAATATCATAAAGTTTTTATCAATGGAAGCCCTAAGTAAATAAACTCGATGATGCGATGAAAATTTGGCCTGCGGATTTATTAAATCGGCTTCACCAGAAAATCTCTGGAAGAGTTCCATTCTGGAATCCAACAAGAAGGATAGATAAAAAGGATGAAAGGATAAGTGTTTATTGTTACATTACATTAAGCCATCATATTAAAAAAAGAGATAAAGAAAGAGTAGAGTATAACAGATATATATATATCCTGGTCCTCCGAAGTCATAGACTTGTCTGGAGGTTCCAAAGTTAACTTTAATCTTAAAATACATTTCGTATCTTGCCATTACCAAACATAACAAATTAAATTTTAAAAATTCCCAAAATATTTTAGTAAAAGGCGAGCGAGATGATAACTGTATGTCATCTTAATTCATAATTATACCTAGGTTAATGGGATAACCACAATTGGAAAAATTCCAATTTGACGAACACAAATGAGCTGGAATCTTTGTAATGAATCGTTATGTAAGGTCATATGAACCCAAAAACAATCACAATGAACGATAAATGTTAAAGAAAGAAACAAAAAAATATGAGGTGGTAGTAATTTTTCTGAACTTAGCCAAGGGCGGAAAGAAGAATGGGTGCAAAATAATGATTTAATCTTAGCCGCCGGAGTAATGAATTTAATCCTCAATCCTCTCCAACACTGGAGTGAGGATAAGGAGAGGCTAAAAGAGGAACCGCAGCAACATGCCCTGGGCGTTTTAATTAAAGGCCAAGTTTACGCCATCACAAGGGGAAAGAGTTTGAGGAGCCTAGATGATGAAGTGCGAGGGCTTGTGTTAAATTAAGTGTTGAGTCTCGGGGAGAGGCTTCTGTCGGGAAAGATGAGAAAATGTGATAAAAATGCAAATACGAAAACGGAGGACCCCGTGGGAAATTGAATGATTTCATCCCGACAACTTACCTTAGCTTCCATGACATGTAGCCCATGTACACAGTCTCCTTCTGACCTACCTTTATAGGTTCTTTGACCGTTTTTTTTCTATCTGTATCCTTCTCTCAATCCTTGTCTTGACCATAATCCCCAACTCTACCCTCATCAAAATACGATTATTATAAATGCTTTGCTTAAAAATTTCGATTTTTTCACTGAAGCTTATAATGACTTACCCAATGTGTACAAGTCTTTGAATGGAGATCTGAGTTAGACTTGAGTTCTATTGTTCCTTAGCTTTCCGCACTCAGACTGGTTGGCAGCTATCGTATTCCCTAATAGATTTATATCCTCGACGAAGCATTTCATTTCGGTACAGAATTTGCATCGTCTTCTATTATTAGCTCTATGTATTTCAATCTAGATCGATCTCTACAATTCTTCCCGGGGATGTTACCGAGGTTTTATGGTTCTAAGACAGTCTTCATGCCGTAAGATGTGTCCAATTCATTCAGCTCTTTTTCGTTTCAAGTTCTCCCAAAGTGCTTCTCAGTGTTTCACAAAGGTGCTTCTCAGTGTTTCGGAGGACTTCATTGTTGATCTTATCTGTCCAACTAACTTTCAATAACCTCCTATAATACCATAACTCAAATGCATCCATCCTTCTTCGCTCAGCTGTCTCAATGGTGGTTAAGCGATAAAATTAGTAGTTAAACTAATAGGATTTTGTAAATGACGCATTTGAGTATGTTTAAAGATAAATGAAAGGAATTTGTATTTTTTTATCCCACTGAATAAAATCATATTTTAATTTTTAACGCCCGTTTTGAACTGTCGGCTCACAGGACGTTTACGTTACAATCACATTAAAACTCCAACGGGGGAAATCTCAGGTGATAGCTGAAAATGTAAATAATGACTCGTTTTGCGTCGAACTATTTAGCCCCTTACGACATCTGGATCCTAAGCACGTCGTGAATACGAAGTTGAATGAGCATGTCAATAAAGTTAATCCTAAAAATCGATTATTTTAAATCAAAAGGAAGACACCTTTTCATTATCGAGTATACACCCTTACGTTTAGGGTTAATGCATTATCACAATGGATTATGTAGTTACCCTGTGTTTTAAGTTGAAATTTCGGAAGTGAATTACATTATCACAATTTTTTTAACGCTTTCAATTTAGTTCTAATCACCTTATCCACCTCAACTTAACATCGGAGTCTAGAATATTAATTTCTCAAGTCTATTTCATTTATAGTTTTCTCCATCAAGTTTAACCCCCTGCCAATCGGAAGGACTAAAAGGTCCCTCTCTCAGTTAACTTTTCTCCACCCACAATCTGGGGTTTTTCAAATACAAACTCACGCTGTCAATGCCCACGCCCACTTTGGAACTTTATTCCCGCTTCCTGGCATTTTCTGTCATCCACAGCGTGTGGTCTATCGGATCGACCGACTTCTTTCCGACATCTAACCCTGATTTATTTCTTCAATTTACTGTCATGTCTGTAGATTTAAAAATTGGTTGTGACATTTTGTTCCGTGCCAAATCACTTATAAGTTACTCGAGCACCTAAAAAAAAGGATTTGTTGCGTTATCCTCTCAGATTAAAGCAGATGATGAGTTGATCGCATATTTAGTACTTTTTAGCCTCGTGAGAAATTTTGTGCCAGTAAATTCGTACGATTGCAGTTAATGGCGTCCTAATTAATATCATAATTTTGAAAAATAGTACGAGAATTATTTTGAAGAATTAGTGTTTGGGCTTCAAAATAGGATCTCCGATGAGCGAATTACTCATAAAAAATAATTGAGTCTCGGTTAACGGAACCACGTCTTTAGTTTAAGTCCTATAGTTTGAAATAATTAATTATTTTAATTCATGATTTGCCCACTCTTTTTCTGTCAGTTAGTCAACTTTAGTGCACACTATTCCCATGCACATTTTATATTTGAATAATTTAATGTAAATAATAAAAATTAATACGAAGAAAATCAAGAGTAGAGAAGTTTGCTTCGAGTTTATTAAAGTAAATTTCTGTAGGGATGGATTCAATGAGGGACAAGAAGGTAGGCAAGTTCTTGAACAAATAATTTTTTTTAAAGACAGAGCGATGCCCTAGGCTGATATATATTGACATATGGTACCACTTTCTCAGAAGGCCTTGGGTCGGTGACCCTTACTCATCTCGTGCAGCTGAAAATTAACGATCAACTATATTTACCACTCTATTGCAATCACCACACTTACCAATTAAGATTCCTTCCTTTGCCGCAGCTGAGAAAAGTAAGCATGTTCAAATCAATGAACTTAAGTAATAATGTAGTGCTGTAATGGAATAGGGCGGTCGACCAGTGGAGAGAGCGAAAAGGCCGGAAAGTTCTAGGTTCAAATCCGGGTGATACTTTTGCATATGGTTATCAGTCTGCGTAATTTTCATGATTGCTTGCTAAGAAACCTCAAGTGAGTGCGAAGAAAGAGGCATGTATGAGGATGATCACAGTTAAAGGTAAAGAAGCTCGGATAATAGCATATAATGTTTACAAAGCGAAAGATAATTAATGAAAAAATTTAGTAAATGAAAGAAAGAATAGAATACAAATGGCAAAAACGGAAAAAAATACGTAAGTTCCTTTGAAGGAAAGAGAAAACTGTTCTGGTAGTAATTGATAAGGTCAAAGCAAGAAGTTAAAGGAAAGAGTGTGATAAGTGATAAGAGTGGTGATACTGTCTGGAATGAATGCGAATTTATAGACCGTTGGAGGAAGAATTTTGAGGATTTAAATAATGGTGGCAAATAACACGAAAGTGATCCAAATAAAGCTTATCGTGGAAATGATTCTAGGAAATATAGTTTAAATAGGTTGTAACAGCTGTAAAAGGTCGAAAAGCGGAAAAGCTGCGAGCGTAGATGATTCCTATATTAAGCAAAATGTTCGGTAAATTGTAGATTGAAAGAGTGCGGAAAGAAAACTTGGACGAAATCTGGGGAGTATCATGTGGTTTTATGCCTGGTATGTAGCGTACAGATTATTTTTTTGCACTTTAGAAATGTGCTGGTGAACAAAAGAACGTATATTGTGGATTTGTTAGTTTGGAAAAGGCATACAATATGATAAATCGAGGAAAGTTGAGGAGGCTTTGAGAGAATACGGAGTACGAGAGCAGCTTTGATTGCTATATGTACAAACGATGTATGAAAGCAGTATGGCGAGTGTAAGAGTGAATGGGCTTTGAGTGACTGGTTGAAAGTAAAGCGCGACGCAAATCAAGGGTGGAAACGGGAAACGCATGGCAGGGTAAAGGTAGAGACAGACAGCAGTTGAAAGATAAGTGGCACCCTAATTATAAGCAAAAGCTTGAGACTAGGGGGGTTGGAGGAGGGTCCACGGGGGCATTGCTCCCGATTCAGCCGTCGCGTAACGTAGTGGTAAATATAGCGTTTTATAGAAGAGCTGCTATCGCATTTATTTCTTATGTGATATTTTAAGTCGCAGTGATATTATTATTTGTCACTAAGCTTTAATTTTACCGACAGCACATTGATTTCCAGTTTTACGAAAAATTTGTGCTACCATGCGATTTGTCATGTGTTTAAACCAAATTATTGTTACAGTCCAGAAGATGGCGTAGGTATCATCATATCCATCGAAAGAACAACTGTCATTTTTATTATATTCAATATAAATTATGTGAGAAAACTTATTATTTTTCTTTCTATGATTGGTTTCAAACTGTGCGAATGATCATTTGTCATTTATCGAATTGTCAATTATTTTAATTCGATCTTAAGTTCAAAATAACACAGGTGATTATTATTTATTTAATGCATGCTATCCTCTTGATTTTTAAAAGGGTGAAATCACAATCCGTGATTGCAGGCGGGTTGGATGAAACGATGGGGAGCTATATCGTTCCGAGAACATAGATTAAGTTCCTCTTCGGATGGTAATGACGTCTGGCAGCTTGTCATTTGGGATATTCGTTTGAACGACGGGAAAAAATCAGCACATTTCCCCCTTTGGTCTTTTCCGTCAGGAACGACTAAATAAGTGTCTTTCAATCATGTCTTACGGGTTGGCTGGGGAAATCGCCATGGCCTCCGTGCACACTGTCAGGTGGAATTAAATTGCCGCCCTACGTCGTGTTTCCATTAACGCCCGTCGTTTCCGGAGTCAACTACTCCCTGCCGTCATCCCGTTGGCGCAAATTTTCCCTCTCCTCCCACCACCATCCACACCGTGCACGCCTATCAAAAAGCCCTCTCCGCTTATTGCGACTAGAGGAAGGTGAGACCGCCATCCGGGCAACGTCCATTAAAACGGAGGTCCCCTTAGCAGATGAAATTCTCCTTTATGGACCACCGGACGCTCACGAGCATTAGGGCATAATACTCCGGCTTTTGCTACGACCCGTCGTCATTCCGTCACCGGCTGGCCGCGGAACCGTCTCGAACGAACAGATGGATAGATTAGAGGCAGTTCGCGCGAAAGGCTTGGAACATTTGTTTTGCGGATTTTAAGACGCTAAAAGCCCCCATGTCCATCTCCTCTGACGAAACGATTCGCACGATCATTCCTTACCGCGATTACCGCCACGCGGGGACACATCGGATGAGGGGAAAATGACACCTGGGCCTATGCTGCGTGGCGTCCTCTGTTTATGTGGGTAATTCTTCAGTGGTATTCAAGTCTGATGACGTGATGACTATAAAAATTGTGGAAGCAAGGGAGGTTTAAATTCTTCGACTTAAATGTTTATGTGGAAGCTGCGAATGATTTCAAGGCTGTGACATAAAAAAGTGAAATAATCTTCGTTGCGATACACCTCTGTCGCCATACCGAGAATTGTGGCCATATAAACTCTCCGATGTGCAAGAATAGTGGAGTCTCCCTCGGAGACGATTGTTTCCTCTGCAATTAGACTGGCCTAGGTGGAGTACGACGTCATTTTCCTTCTCATCGAGCTTCCAGTGGTAGGTCAAAATAACACAACTGATTATTTTTATTTATGTACACTTTTGTTGTATTTTGCATGTATTTATTTACACTTTTATGTATTTACTGTTAAAAAAGAATTCACCCTCTAGGATCGAATTATGCCTAATTTGATTCTTGGTGCTTATTATGTATTTTAAAGCTAACCGACTCTGCGTTCAATTTACTCATTTCGCTGCATGGAACTAGGATTCCTGGTTAATTAAAAGTCTTTCAGTAATAATAATATGCACAAAGAAGCAGAAGGCCTTAGTCAAAGGTTAAAACCAAGGTTCGTAGACATATATATGCTCTATATGACATATGATATGCTATATGACATATACTCTACGAACCTTGGGTTAAAACGTCCTTTGACAAAAAATTGTCCTTGGTAGACCCAAACGATAAGAATAATGTATGTACGATACACCAATTTTTTCTGATCCTTTGAATACCATATTTCAAGCTTCGGGATGTACGAGTATCTTTTGCTAAGATGTATGTGAGCTAGCGGTTTTAGCCGTCCAGAGTCAACCGAGGAGTGATAAAAAGAAAATTTGATGTTTAGTTCTCTCAGGAAGGAGTAACAGGCTTAGTCATATTTTCCTGAATAAAACATACGTTTTCCGTGTGCTCTAAATTTAGTAAAAATTTCTATTATTTCTCTTTTACCACAAAAACCACTGAAATCACGTTCATTTTTATGTAATACGACCAAGATGCAGCATAAAAGTAACTAAAGTGTATTTGTATTCTCTTCACTTCTGAGAAGTGGAATTAAACTCTGAGTTTATGATGCAATAGCATTAGCTAGTAAATTTTCAGTTAACATCAGACGAAAATAAAGCTTACAGTTGCATGTAATTTGTGGAAATTAGCTTCTTATTCTAAATTTTCTCGGTGAGTGGTAGTCCAGTGGGTAGATCCTTCGGTTTCTAACTGGAAGGCTCGGGTTCAAACCACGGTGACAACTTTGGACCCCCAGTCCCGCCCAAGTTATGAGATGTTTTTACGGGTACCACCGCATCTTCCTGGGAAACGACAGGAGGAGATAAGGGAAGGAACTGCCGCCCTACCCTCATGTGTGAATTATGCCGAATTATGTGTAATTTCATACGAAGTTCAATCTTCGTTTGTACTTAGGAAACACCAATAGAAAAGAAAATACTAATAAAGCGGCTAATAAATACACGCATAAATCTTTTGAACCGGAGAAAAAATCAGGACAGTGCAGTTGGCAACGTAGTCAACATTAGCATCCTCCATTCGTTACGCCACTGGCAAAGGACTGTAAAAACACAGAAAGGTGATGAATAAGACCATTATTAATTAGCATTAATATCAATTTAACCACGTCAGGTCATGTCAGACCAAAGTCAATTTGCAAAGGACGAAATTATAACATGTTCCGCTTTAGAAATATATATATATATATATATAAATATATAACTTCTGCTGGTATTCAATTAGTAGGATAAGTGTGAAATTCTGCCCTAAACATACTAGAGAAACTGCAAAACCAATTTTTTACTCGCATGTAAGTAAAATACCATTCACCTTCAATTTGTAAATTTAGCACTTGGATCTTTATTGGCCATCATAATCCAGTTATTCTGGTAATAAAGTTGTCAACCAGCTTTTTTAATTCATTTTTATATGGTTATGTTCATGGGTTAAAATAAAAATACTTGATATTCCAAAATATGATTGTTCTATTATTGAAATTTGCGGTGTTATAGGACTGTGAAAAATTAAATAAACAATAAAAACAGCTAAAACAGTAATTTTGCCCCAGCTTACGCGACCAGTAGGTATATAATCCCCACCGGTCAGGAAATGTGCGCCTTACCCCTCCGAGTTCTCCTCCCCGTTTTCTCTCTTCGCAATCCTTTGCAAGTCTATGAATATTTCAGGAAGTCGACTTATTCACTGCCTTTTGAATCACATTTTGACTCACCAGAAATCCCCGGAAAACTCACCGATTAACGGGAAAATCAGACTCAGATCACCATTTAGTGGCGCCGTAATGGTAGGGTGACACGCACACTCCTAGCGCGCCTGAACCCGCGACCGAAATCCCTTTCACGAACCGAATGGTAGAGATATGCAAACCCTAATATCACGGTCTTCTTTTGTGGTGCCGTGAGCATTCAGGTTTCTTTTTTTTTGGCCCTCCCATTGAGCTGAAGAAGACGCACCCGTTTTTTTAAAGCCCTCATTTCACCTCTGGCATTTACTCGCGAATTTATTTTTTTTCCAACCACGGCACTTGGGAGGCCGCGCGCGTTCATGCCTCACGAGACTGCATTCCGGGCAGGTGGACGGAGTGAGCGATGGATGCCGCGTTCAATTTCCGCCTCCCTCGCACCGTCTCGCTTGGCTCATTTCCGAGCGCTGTACACTCAGGGATATCAGTCGGTGCACGTGACGCGCAGCTCGGATCGATCAAGATTTCATGCGGGGGAGATGAAAAATTAAGGCAAAAAATTACTTTTCCTTTTTGAGGTGACATATCACGGAATGGTGGAGGCAAGAGATCTCTCTGCCGTGACGGAGAGGAGTTGCGTTTTCAGCCCGCAAAAATTTAATTTCTACTGCGCTTCCCATTGAGGATTATCACCGACTTTGACGACGGATCAGTTGCGAACCAAGATAAACATTTTTAGCGGCGTTTTTTTTACTACCCAACATCGTACTACTTTTTTCCCTTCTTTTTACTGCTTCTATGTCCCCGCAACCTAACCCTCCCTCCAAAAATCCCATAAACGTTTGCAGCCCTTTGATGAGCAACTTTTTAGTAGGGAGTAAAGTAGTAATTCATTTAGAAGTTTCGGGCGTATTTTTACCTAGCATGTACGAATAATATTTTTACCAACTACAAAATACTTCTTCCCTTAAGTGTACAGAAGCGCAAATGCACATATTTTTATGATCATCGTTTCGAGGCATGAGCCATATTAATAGTTCTCAATAAATACCAGAGAAGGTTACTCGATTTTGTGCTCGAGTGCACCAAAGAATTTGTGCGCTAGATCGAGTCGTACTCTCAGCAGCGGATAGATTTAAAAAAACCTATGCCGTAAATATCCATCAAAGCAAGAACATAACTCAAAAATACGGATTTTGTTTTGTATCGATGGATTTTACCCGTTACATAAATTATGAAGAGAACATGGCAGAGGCGGTTACAGGATACTCTAGCTAACTTCTAGCACGAGAGAATGATAAAAACCCACATCATATCGGCAGATTATGATATCTGGATAAATAATGGAACTCGATCCCAGGAGTGAAAAATTGGTAGGTATATACCTACCTACCTAATTGATTTTCTTAGGACAAATCACTCCAACTCCAAGCGTGGAACCTTAAGGTTTGAAGTGGTGGGTGTGCTAATTATATGAATATTACAACTAGTAATTAGGCCATTGATGATTAACGAGATGAGGGTTACCCTCCTGGATTAGGCTTTCTTTACAAACACAAAATAATTTACCTTCCCTATTTACGCCATATCATGCCATCCAAAAAGCCTATTGTTTTCCTCTCTCTTCCCCAAAATTCTCCCTTCCATCACTGCCTTCACAATCCCAGTCCTTTTCAACTCCTCATCCACTTTTTCAGAATTATTGAAAACAAATTAGATGAAAAACATTAGTACTAATCAAAAGAATCATTCCCATTCAAAAAGAAGTTTCCTTAAAACACTTAATGAGGCTTCTTTCAAGTTGGGAGAACACAAAATGAAACATTTTCAATAATTGATACATGGATGAGGAAACATGAAAAATCAAATAAGTTGCTTTCAACCATTTAGAAAGCATGCCTAAAGTTCGAACTGTGTTCAATGCTAAAGAATTACTGTAAAAAAATTGAAACAAATATCAACATTTCTAATTGATCCTATGTCTAAATTATACTTCCATGTAAACCACAAAAGCATCATACTACTCCTTTTCTATACATACCTCATGCAATTTCACAATACCCACTGATTATTAATGGCTAGTTCTCCTTTTTAGCTGTGTTAAATGGTTTGAAAATATGGATGAAGAGTTAGTCTTTGACCCCACACTGGGTATATACAGCAAAACAAAGTCGAGCAGCGTACTTAGTTGCTTTCAAATACACTTTTTGTGACCTGCTGCTACACTGAAAAATTTTCTACCAACTCAATGCACATATATCATCATTAATTTATAAATGACTTATATTACGTACTTGTTTCATAAAAACTAGGTAAGGATGCCATAGTATCAAAATCTGCGGATTCATAAGGAAAGTGTCAGTCATGCAGATCCTCTGGAACGCAATGAAGGCGATTAATTCCACTGGAGAGAAAATGACTAATAATTTGAGTTGCACAATAAATTTTCACTTACACTAATGAATGAAGGAAAATTTTAATTTGCAATTAAAGAATAGATTTTAGCTGATTCTAATCAAATTTCTATGACAGCATTCCATTGTAACATCATTAGTAGGTTTAAATTTGGTGCAAGTTTGGTCAGTTGACCTGGTTATCAAGCACATTTATTTTTTCAACACTCCTTTAAAAGTCTTATATCTGCCAAAAGTTGTTCTCTTCAACATAGTACCAAAGATCATTGCTACACTTTCTTAGTTTATTATAACACATGCTCAACTACAAAATATCCTTTTTAATTTGTTAATGAATTAAAGATATCCCAGTAACAAGAAAAAAATTCAAGAAATGTCTTCCAGAGTTGAAAATAATATAAGGACATGGCAATACCTAGAAACTTAATTTTCAAACTTAAATTGTTTATTTCATCATTTATTCTAATAAAACACAGCAGATGATACAAAAATCTATATAGTTTATTCATATCACAAAATAAATTTTCAAAACAACCAATAACATCAATGATACAATAAACCAAGGCAACTTTCATAGGCATAAGTATGTCAACAATAACAAGAAAATTATTCCAATAGTTACCAAGAATATGCATTGTTTACATTTTTGATTGGACGGAATCAAGTTGGTACACATTTTAGAACTAGACCTAAATGTTGATTATAGTTGGGGCATAGAAAATATTGTCATGATCATGCCTGTTTCAATTATTTCAGTAATTGTTTGTCCATGCCAAGAAAAGTTACTTCACTGACAGGTTTTTTACATTTAAAAAATATTCAGTTATTTCTTTGAAGGATTTATGAAAAAGGACAAGCATAAAGGCTTAACCTTGATTACAATTATGAGAAAATAAGAAACTAAATCATTGGAGAAATGCATCAAAAGTCAACATAAAATCCACATACTACATATGTATACATAAACATCAAAGTAAATATTTTTTAATGCAATTTTTTATAATTTGCTGTAATAACTGAGTTTTTAAAGTGCTCTGATAACTAAGATCATAATGCACCATAACTTATAATAAACTTCGCCCTTAATTATCACTGAGATGACATCACAATATCCATGCCCGAGGCAGGATTTGAACCCATAGCCTTGGGGTGAAGAACTGTAAATGATACCCAATGGTCGAACTGGGCTGTTATTTTGATTATTCTCATTGAGCACTATGATTTGGTATGGGAAGATTCCCTTATGTACTTGTAATCAGAACTTAAACTATAAGTACGTCAGAAAGCACAATCAGACTTTTTTCTCTTCTTCACTAGTGGCAAGTTCAAGATTTAAAAAAATTTACCTGAACTCCATATGGTCATTTTTCCTACATTCTCCTCCATTCATTGACACCAACACATTAATTGACTTCCAATGTGTTGAAATAATTAGCCAGACAAATTTAATGACAGTCATGCTTGGATGCCATTAGGAAGCCCATAAGGGATAGGAGGAGAAACCTATATTAATTGATCAGTCTATCAATTTTATCTCAAGGAAGGCAGGAAAAGGCTCTTAAATCAATGTCTCACCCTCTTCTACATTTTTGAAATAAGCACTTAATGTTTTGGTGTGGTAAATCTGAATTCAAGATGCATATGTATAAGACAATGAAATACAAGACAGACTCCAATACTCCCTGACAATTTCTGGATAATTTTTACTGAGAAAGTTAACAACGTATTACACCAAGGTCAAAATGGCATAGGGGTAAAATCATGATAGAAAGGCCATATTGTACGTAAAAAGTAGTACTTATTATATCGTAACACTGCCATATACATATAAGTAGGTACATAATAAATTTCCATAAATGTATTATGATGGACAAACTTTGGCATATTCTGGCATTCCCCTTGCTTATTCTTGTGATAGCCTTTCTAGTTTCATCCTTTTTTTGAATACCAAAATTAAAAAGATAAAATCTATTATTTAATTTATAAATTTAATGTGGATTTATGAAGCTTGGAGAAGTAGTAAAATAAACCATTCTACTAACAACAAAGCAGGCATGTAATCAGGTAAATGTGATTTTTTTGGGCAATGATACAATGATTGAATATAAAAATCCTCCACCGTAAAAATACACTTCATTATAAAATAAAATATTTTGGCATAATTCGCATATATAAAAATGCTTATTTTCATCATAATCATGGCCAGCAAGTCCAATCCCCTTAGCAGCTGAGAGCAACTTACAATGGGTGTGCAGGAAGTAATTTTCCACTGCATGTCCCAAATCCAACTCTGTAACCATCACCTTGACAAAATCCTGAAAATTAAGAAATTTCTTTAGCATACTTACACTGAGACAAAGTCACTTTTAGAAAAATAGCTAAATCTATTGCTGAAATTTAAATTAAGCTTAATATATATTTTTTCAATGAAAGGCTTCATAGCCAGCCTCGGTGGTGGTGGGCTAACGTCCTCGCCTGTCAATCCAAAGGTCATGAGTTCGATTCCCACCTAGGTGAGTTTCCACCATCTATAGCTTGGGTGTTTGTAATTGTCCCTGTTGTGTTTATAATCTGATGTAGAAGGCTAAAAATTTGGCTGTTTTCAGATTAATGGTAAATAAATAAATAAATAAAATTAATTAATTAATTAATAACAAATAATTTTCATTTTTGATTGTTTGCAATATTTTTTTGGGTTCTCACCACAGAGAAAGTTGATCATTTAATTTTTACTTTATAAACAGTGGTACTAAGATGTTAGCATTTTTTCAGTCGCCTATCTTATTTAAGACCTTTGCATGGAAATTGTTTCATACAATTTTTCTTTATTGCCATAATTGTTTTAATTTTCCAATAGTGTATTTTTTTACTTTTAAAACTTATTGTGGGCAAGTAAAAGATATAAGTGCAAAAAAACTGCAAATAATAGCAAATCTTTTGATCTAAGGTTGCTTGTTTTTCAAAAGCTAAATATTAATAACAATTTCTGAAAAAATATACAAGACTCCTGGTATATGATTTTACACTTTTTATCTCTTGTAATTGTAAAAGTGAAAAAAATCCTTGAAAATGTAATAATATCCAATTCGGTATAAAAACTCAATAATTTAGAGCCTGATACATTTTTACTAACAAAAGTTTCCTATTTAATTCGCTTAGCATAAGAGAAATGAGCAACAGGGTGTAGTAGGATTTTTGATGCAGCAGATTGGTTATTTGTGACTCCAAATTGATCATTTTTTACCTCATCCCGTTGAGTAAGGAGGATTAGAGGTGATTATCAGTATAGATAAGATTCTGGAAGTGCAGGTCCTGGTCAGTGCTCAAACGAATTCCACTTTTGAAAGAAGATAATTTGAGATCCCTGTCACATACATTTGCAGACTACCTGACATAGTCCAAGATTTAAAAAACAATCGTACATACTGTGCTGCAAACTGAGTAAAACAAAATAAAATATTGATTTGCGCTTACCGACTGGTACAGAGCATGCAGACATAAAATGACCAAAAGCTTTTAAGTGCACTATTAAAATGACTATATGCAACAATTGGATCACAAATTTATTTGCTCCAGAAATGCTTAGCACCTATTTGCAACTTTGTTCACAGCTTATCAAAAACATCTGTTGTTATTGCCATGTTACAAGATGTTAAATGACAGGTCCCGTCCTGAGCATTAAAAATCTTCATAGAATGAAGAATGAACAAATAATTTTTCTTATTTTGCAATACATATAAACAATGTGATTACCACAGAGTTCTTACTTTATCAATTGCAATTCAGAGCAGGAATAACTATTATTTTGTATTTTTTTCAATACTTTTAAAATGCAGAGCTGAAACAAGTATGTTCAATTTTTTTGCTTCACCCATTTATATACATATGAGGTGGATTCAAAAATAAGTAGTTTTTGGAAAAAACTTCACACAATGCTATTTTTTTATATTTATCTTTACAAAAAAGAGCATACCTTAAACTCTTTTTTTGACATAATTTCTACTGTTGTTGAGTCACTTTTCATATCTGGAGACCAGCTTGTTTATACCCTCTTCAAATAATGGTTCAACCAATGATGACAAACACTGCTGCATGGCATTTCAAATTTTTTTTGAGCTCTCTTGAAATTATGGGAAATTCATCGCATAGTAAGACAATTGTTCTTATAAAAAAAATTCTCCCTAACTTTCTCATCAATTTTCCTGACCAAATCTTCACTCACAACAGAAGGCTGCCTACTCCTTGGCTCATCATGCACATGTGTTTGGCCTTCATTGAGCTGCCTTACCCATTTCCTAACCATTCCATCACTCAATGCAATTTCACCATAAATCTTCTAAAACAATTTTCCAATGAATTTCACTGAGTTTTCTTGCATTCAGAAATCTTATAACAGATCATATTTCACAGTTGGCAGGATCTTCTATTGACTTAAATAATACAAACAATAAAAACAGATATGACAAGTGCCTCAACAATGGTGGAAATTATGTCAAAAACTAGTTTAAGGCATGCTCTTTCATGGAAAAATAATGTCAAACAAAAATACCATGTGTGAAATTTATATTTATACAAAAACAGTACTTACTGTATGAATGCGCCTTGTATTATTTATGATGACATTCTAAATGGCAGTTTCTTAAAATATGAATGCAAAAAATATTACCTTTCATTATAACTTCATCACCATCTTGCAAAAATTTCCTGGTTGATCCATCAGAGAGAGGAACAGTTTTTGTTCCCTTCCAGCATAATTCAAGCATTGAGCCAAAGGAATCTGATGACTGCAAAAATTAATAAATTTTCATTTAAAAATAGATTATGTATCCGATTTATACATTAAATTTCAATAAAATATTCTAAAAAATATTTCAGAATTGCTTTATCTTCATCTTAATCTTAAAAACTCAACCCCAAAAGTAACAGTTGCAAAAATTACGTGGTCATCCACTATATATTTCCAGCACAGAAATAAGTAGGCTACTTGGGCTTAGAAAGAGTAGAGGTATCATGATGAATTGGTGGAAATGAGATCACTGATTAAAGGAGAAATAGAAAGTAGCAAGGTAATTTTTGTGTGCTTCATAGATTTAAATAAGGCATTTGACAGATTGCTGCAGAAAAACAACTGATGCACTGCAATGCACTATTGGCAGCTGAATTACACACCAAGTGGAATCTAGCAGCAGAAGTTCGTACTGCTACTGGTTTTGACAGAATACTCAACTTCTCGACAACTTTGGGAAGCACCTTGTGGAACAGTTCAATTATTCGTTAAGTATTTTTACATGAAAATTTGTAAAGTAGTGAGGACATTTCAAGAAGAATTGTGCTAGGTAAAGCGATATTCATAAGCAGGAGGAAGTAACTGATGGGGGTCTTTGGCACGGAGCATAGTGTTGTATGACTCTGAAACATGATCATAAAAATAAATGTAGAAAGGAGGCTTTTGAGATTGGGTGCGGAGAAGAATGAAGAAAATTAAATGGATGGAATGGAAAATAAATGAAGAAGTGCTAGGTATGTTAGAGGAAGAGAGACGTTGTAGGGAAAAATTTGAAGATGGCAGAGAAAGTGGATGCAGGAGATATTAAGAGGGATGTTGAAGAATGGGATAGAGGGGAGTATGAGGCATAAAGGTCACTTTAAAAAATATTTATTTCAGTACTAAAATCAGTACTGAAATAAGGATACTTAAAATCGTATTATGCAAAATTTTAAATTGAATTCAATAATTGTAATGAATTCGATCTCCATTAATGAAAAAATAAGAATGATGCTCATTTCCCATCTGATTATTGCATCCAAGTACCAATTACAGTGTAAGCAGCTTTTCTGATAATTTTAAGAGACAGTCAGTGTTGGTGCTAGAGTCAAACTTTAATATTGTTTGAAAGATGTCATTTTCATCATCTCACCACATTGTTCCCTGCCATAACCATTTGAATATCTCTTTTTAAATTCTGATGCTGGATTGATTCTTCATGAGGAATACCAAATATTATCTATTTCAATATTGGTATAAACAATGTCATGGAAAATATACTTGAAAAAAGGAATTGCGCATGCTCATGAAGTAGAAAGTTGACACTTAAGTATTGGATCTCATTAAAGGTTTCATCTGAAAATCAGCTTCAAACCATTTTTGTATATTCTGAATTCAGTTCCAATTTTCAATACTGAAATAAGGATAATATAAAACAGCATTAACAGAAGTACTTAAAAGGAGAAAAAGATTAGGCATTTTTTATGCTTTAAGGGAGGTCGTAAGTATGTTTATCTGAAAATGGTTTATGGTAACGGAGGCTGTCAGAGTGTTTAGTGTAGTACTAGGTTGAGCTTACAAGTGTAGTAGGGTCTGGTTTCTAAGAGGTCACAACACTGAGTAGCAATTTCTCTGATTCCATAAAAAAATCTACCTCTGAATGATAAGACTACTACCTAAAACTAAGAAAATTTTTATAACTTAATGAGATTCCCATTGGTTTTGTATAATTGTGGTTTATCTTCATCGTACATATTTGTATCGACCTTTTTATTGAATTCCCCAATGACAGCAATCTAGTGACTAAATAAAGCATTTTAATAATTAAATATGATTGACTTACGCAGCTCACCCTCTACATTTAATTTTCATAACCTGGACTCGTTACAAACATTTTACCATTTCCTCTTTATAAATGGTAAAAGCATAGCAATACTGGACAGCCATGAATTATAATCCTACCTACAAATACCTATCTGCTATCATTTACTAGTAGATACACTTTCATTTAGAGGTTTCCAATTGGGTACCTCTCCCTCCTCCCTACTCACATATTTTAACCCTCTTCTAGCCCTCATCTCTAATATATTGTAATTAATTTTATGCTTCATATTCTGTAGAAAGCCTTTTTTGAATCTGTGAATTCAATAAAGATACAGTATATTACAGAAATCTCAATCGTGAGAGTCATCTGCAAGGGAAGAATTGCACTTGCAAAACATCCATTCCCAAGAATTGGTGGTTTGTGTGTAACAGCTTTGTGGGCAGCATGTGGCTTCAAATGTTTAAAAGCCTGTTCTGAGAGAACATTGATAAGAAAAATGAGTCTCGGTATGACCAAATTCCCTCACCCCCATATTATTCCTCATCAAATTTTTCCTAGACTCATCACCCATGCACCCAGCTTCCCATAGAGCTCCTCCTCGTGTGTTAATGCCTTCCC
This sequence comes from Calopteryx splendens, assembly GCA_002093875.1. Taxonomy (NCBI): domain Eukaryota; kingdom Metazoa; phylum Arthropoda; class Insecta; order Odonata; family Calopterygidae; genus Calopteryx; species Calopteryx splendens. Next base: position 93,089 of record LYUA01002049.1, on the reverse strand, counting down.
TTCTTGAACAAATACACAATGGATGTTGAAGGACAGGTAAACCATCAAAGGCCCTTCCCACACACCCTCTTCCCTTTTCCTTTTAAAGCATACCATCTGATCACACCATCTACGGGTAATTGCGTTTCATTAACAAATTGAATCCTTTCAGGAAATCATCACAGGTTCATCATGAGTTTCTTTTCACATCCATTTGGGTATTTTCCAAAACAACTGGTTTTTTACACTCAGAGATGAGTGCTTTTCCAGTTATTTTTTTCCTGGTTGAAATTTTTTAGATCGTCATCAAATACATAAATTTACTTAAAAAAACTAATATTCCATAATTCCTCACATGTCCATTTCTTCAAAATAATTTAACCTTAACAGTAAGCCATCAATCTTCTTGAACATAATTTTAGTGGACTGCAATTTCATCTCAATAAATGATGATAATGCTCACCTTCATTTGAGTGTTAAAATAAATGTATCAATCATAATAATGGTTGTAATTCAGGTTTACATGCCAACAAGTAATCATAGGAAGGAAGAAGTAAACAGTGAATATGACCAGTTAGAGGTATTGAGTGAAAGTATTCTCTGAGGAAAACACTAAATAGTGACGGGGACCAGGAATGCTGTATCGAAGGGAGAGATGGGAGTGAGGTAGGGGAGTACAGCTTCAGAACAAGGAATGACCGCAGAGAGAAAACTATAGAATTTTGTAGGAGGAATGACTTAGTTATAACTAATACCTGGTTGCAACAGCACAACAGACTTAGGTATACATGGAAAATGCCGGGAGATTCGAGGAGATATCACATAGATTACATAATAATAATGCATAAATTTAGGAACAGCGTCATCAATTCACACAGTGTTCCTGGAGTGAATGCAGATTCTAGTACTAATGAAATATAATTTAAAATTCAAGAAGATAGGAAAAGTAAAATGTAGGAGACAATGGAATGTAGATTCATTAACCAGGAAGAAAAGAAAGGAGTACCAGAAAGCAGTTGAGAGAATACTGAATGAGAGCATAGGGATGGTACAGTAGAGGAAAGATGGGGAAAGCTCAAAGAAGGGATAATGGAAGCTGCAAGCAAAAGAATAGGAATAGTAGATAGAAAAAGGGTAAGAAAATCATGGATTACAGAAGAGATGATTAGTAAGATAGACGAGAGAAGGAAATAGAAGAACGTAAATAGAGAATTAGGAAGAAGGATATACAAAGAGTTGAGTTAAGGCAAGAAACAAATAAGACAAAAGAAATGTGGTGGAAAGAGCAGTGAGGACATTGAAAGTTTACAGCGACAGAGCGAAATGAGTGCGCTTTACTGGAAGGTGAAAGAAGTGTCAGGAAGTCAGAAAGGAAAAGCCATGCACACTAATAGAGATGCATCAGGGAAAGTGCTAATTGTAGCAGAAGAGATGCAGAAGAGATGGAAATAATACACTGAAGAACTATACGGTAAAGACATTAGGCCAGCAAGCTTGAACATAGATGGAGACTAGGAGGTTACAGAGGATAGCTTATGTCCAGGCATACTAGATTGTGATAGAGGGTAGAATATTAGGTAAGTGACATAGAGGGAGGAAAAGATTAGGCATGTTGGATGGAATGAAGGGTGGCAGAAAATATG
>LYUA01002048.1:101993-122370 GCA_002093875.1 Calopteryx splendens | reverse complement strand
AATATCTTTTTACAAAACGCCGAAAAAAATAAACATCCTCTATTTTCCCACCATTTTGAATAGGTATGTAGATAACCTATTTGCCTCTTGACACAATGTCTTCTTAGACAAAATCCACAACATTCAAGAATCAATTAAATTTTCTCAAGAGATTGAAACGGATATTTTACTACATTTCATAAATATATTATGCATTAAAAACGAGATTTGCTGGACTTAAAAGTATTCAGAAAAAATAAATAAACTGGTGATTACCTAAAATCAGATTCACATCACACTCGAGAACAAAAAAACGAAGACCTTCAAATTTAAATACATGTCTGACGAATGCTATGGGGAGTTACTCCTTGCTATAGCGTGAGAAGTGCAACGCATGAAAGAAAGAACCTTTTAAAGTAGATACATATCTCTAATCGTTATCATGATGGTTATTAAGAAGGAGAGAAACTTTCATAGAAACTAACAGCATGATAGACGCAAGAATACCTACCTAAACATGCATTCGTCTCACTCCCCTTTCACCCTCTCACTAAGCAAATGCTACAACACAATGTTCAAACAAGGGATCTCAAAGACCAACTACAAAACCAATCCAAGTTTACCATGTAACCCTAAAAATCCTACGCCACCATTAGAAAAAGAAGGAATATATGAAATAAGTTTGCTTGCAATCATGCAAATGACTCACTAAACGATATCCTAGTATCCTATTTTGAAGAAAACTTAGTACTTTTGAAAAAATCGGTGGCTTTGCACCCTCGGCGGCTGCCGCATACATATTAGAAATGGCTTATCCTATCCTAATTAAATACTCAACTTTTATCATAGCAATAGAAACTTAAAACTCACTTTCTGCGAAAGATTACAAAAAATTCGCATTTATGAGCACAGAACCAAGTAAAATTAGCAGCATATTATTTTGTTATAATTCCAGGCTTACTAAAATCAATAACACCAAGGCGATTCTCAATGACTCTATCCCTTACCTCTCTCCCCACCATCCGTAGCCGATCACTGACGTTTCACCTCCGCTCCAATTAGCCAATTTCCATCCCGCCCCATTGCACCTCGCATCCACCCACCACACAAAACCGACTCTCACGTGGCCATAGACAATACTCGCGCAATGAATGTTTTCTTCTCTCATGCCCAAGACATTCCTCTCAGTTCATGGTCACCTTTACTGGCCGATACAGGAATGTATTTTTTAGGCTTCTTTTGAAACACGGAAATCACCTGATCTTCTACGCATTACTTTTATGGTCTATATGGACTATATGGAAACTAAGTAGTGTGGACTCATGGACTATAAACGTTATAGGGCACGTTTTAATGGAAATGAGCCCGTTAAAGTTCTGATGAATAGCCGCTACAATCACTCTTTCTTCATCTCCGCATACCCTCTGTCACACTTCATTCCGTCCAGCATTTCTAATCTTTTCCTCCCTCAACCCTTCGGCTACCCATCGCTCTATCACATTCTTCAAAAGTCCATTGCCACTCAGCACGACCTGCATCCACCTTTCATGCCTTTTCTGAACTTCCCCAAGTAGCCTTCTCTCTTCCCTACCATTCCCAAAACTTCTTCGTTCGGTTTCCTCTCCATGCCTTTCACTTTTTACATCTTTCTCAACACCCACATGTCAAAAGCCTCCAAAGCTCCCAGACCTAATGCGATGCTTCTTCTAATATCTCTACCACATTTCCCACCCTCGTCTGCCTGCTCAAGTTCATGCCCTCCCACTTTAATATTTATACTAGGTTGGCTATGTCTCTTGAACCTCATTACCTTCGTTTTCTTCTCTTTTATTTTCATTCCATACCTATCACACTATCTGGTGAACTCAGCAAGAACTGCAACCCCTTGGCTGATTGGCTAACTACAGGGCACGTAAGACATCCCAAAAAATTAGGAGACAATTTTTTATAAAAATTAGACCTAAATGTTTATTAATCCAACATAAAATACGCTATAAAACAAAAAACTACCATCAATCATCGAAACAAGTACAGGAGCAATACCTTCAGCGACACTTCTCGTAAGCATAGCATTTAGTAAAATACAAGTTTTCAACTAAAATTTCTTTGACTATCGCTTGTTTAAATAAATTCATATTTTCATTCTTAATCATTCATTTCCTATCACATCAAGCTGAATCCAAATAACTTTACACTACCTAAATTTCAATTACCGACTTAACCTAGTTCACCCCGCACTAAGCCGTACGGATTATACAATTGGGCCACCAATGGACAATCCAATGTGTGGGTGATTTTCTGTTCCTTTTATCAGATATATAGATATTAAAAATTGGTATGCGAAGATCAGTTAATTAAACAACTACTGTCGGCTCACCTCTCCCTTGAACCTGCCAATATTATGGCCATGCATGCGTTGTTATAAACAAAAATGAAGTACCTCAGCCATTTTGTTTGTAAATGCCCCCGTTGAGGGTCACTATGCGTCACCTGGAGTATTGTAAAAATATCCATCCCCCGTCGGTTGTGAATCTCGATCGGTAAAATGATATTTGATCGCAGGAAATATTCGACCACGTCCAACTTCGCGTCAAATCTCATGCACTTAGTATTTTTTGATTTTCAAGGAATATTAAACTTAGAATTTATGCCACAGGCGACAAAACCGAGACAGAACCGACTCTCAACCTGAAAAACTTAAGGCGTGAGATACGCAACAAACAGCGCGGCCACGCGAGACCTTGGATATTGTTGTTGCATGTCAACCAACCAACAAAACAGTATGTACAACCAACCATGCATGACCACGTATTGCATGCACGGCTCAGGAGAGCATTTCCTTGGGTAAAAGAAATCGGTCATCACTCTGTTCACTGTTCTGACTTGGACTTGCAGTGCGATTTTGATCTGTTTGCACCTTATTTTGCCTCCAGGTCTTCGGCAGAGATGATATAAGCATGTGTGTCAAATTTCTGAGAGCGTTTAGAAATGGTTCAAATAACTGGCGGTGGAATTCTATGGACTGAATTCTTCTATTCTTCTGCTTCCTTTTGCACTACAGTCCAGTGTGAACCTTGGCTTTCTCTACAAAATCCCTCCAGGATTGTCTTATTCTATCGCTTTTTTCTGCTATCTTTACACTCATTGTTTGCAGGTCTCCTTCCTGACGTCATCCTTCCATCCATACTTTAGTCGTCCTCTTTTTTTTCCAAACACATTATTTTTGAAAGTCCGTTTAACTATTCTGTCATTTTTTCTATTTTCCCAAACCAGCTGATCATTTGTACTTTTATTTATTTCTTCATTATGTAAAATTCTCCATTTACCGTCTTCTAAGACCGGCCCATATATTTTTCTTATTTTCTTTCTTTCAAATATCTTTAAATGGTTTTCATCAGTAGTTATTAGTGTTATTGCCTTTGCTCCATAAGTTTTTAATGGTTTTTTTATTGTTATGTAAATTTTCATTTTTGTATACTTTGAAAATTAACTAAATTGATTTGAGGATACGTTCTTAAGCATTATATGTTTGGTTAGCTTTTTGAATTTCAACACTGTTTAAGTCATTTATTTAGTTGTTGACCATTTATTACATGTTCAAGGGTTTTTGGTACATGGGAAAATAATGTCCACATAATGGAATTTGTGTGTAAATGTATATTGAATTTTAAAGTTGATTATTTCTGCCGTACTTGTGACACGCGCTCAGCGCTCAGAACCAAAAAATACTTTTAAAAATTCCTATGCAGCAGTTGAGCAATTACTCCTCTTAATATGTTATATAAAGACTAAAATCAAACCATACTGGTATTAGGGAGCACACTAAATCTGAGTATCCTAAAATACTCTTAGAAGCGTGTAAAAATTCGGGTGTCCAGTGATAAATTATATGTTCAGTATGAAAAAAATGTGTCAGTGTGTTCCGTGGCTTCACACTTAATTTTTACCACATGTCACATGCTCGTAAACATGTGGCAACATGCATCAATGTTAGAAGGGAGCTCATGCAGTTTTAGCTATTCTTGTATGAAGTGTGGAGCAGCGTCAAAAAATCCAATCTGCTTTTAAAGGTTTATGAGCGAATTTTTTTTCTGCGTGCCATAAAATATCATCCGCCGGGTGTGAGAGAGAGAGAAAACAACAAAGACCCCCCTCCGTAAGAAAGCATCGCGTTAGGTATGAAATTTATGGGTCCTGAACTCGGTCAATAGTAGTCGGGCTGTGGGGAGGGATAAGTCGAGGGATTCGGGCGCCTTAACCAGGGGAGGGAAGCCGTAGGGGAAGGAATCGCCCGTGGTGGTCGCGGGGAGCGTGAGAGACGGAGGGGGGAGGGGGGGAGTGAAAGGGATCGTTTAGGAAATATTTTCCCCTCCGAAGGGGCGTGATTTCTCCGGGAGCGTGAACGGATGGCCTCGACACATCCATCTCTGTTTGGGGGTCAAGACGTTCCTTAAAGAAAAGAGGCGGAGGCATGGTGAAGTTGTGAGGAGGTTATGTGGTCCCCGGCAGGAAGATTTAAAGGGATTTGGTTTTCTGAAGCGTAAAAATTGAGATGTCCCGTCCGGGGCGAGAGAGGAGAGCACCCTTAGGTTTAAAGGAGACATCACGCTTCTAAGGTTTCTAAGGGCTTTCTTTCTATGTGGACCATTTCTCATTAGGGGATACGATTCTAGAACCATTTAAGGGGAAGAGGAAGGAGAAAAAATTGGGTGAGCATATTTGTTAAATTCCACAGAATTACATGAAAAGATATGAATCGGACTCGAAGAATATATGGATTTCTTCAATATTTTGTAAAGATGAAAAAGCAGAAATATCCTATCCGGAGGAGGGGAAGAATGATGTACTTGAGAAATATAATAATCACAAAGGAAAGAGTGAAGACGAAGTAACTTGAGAGTTAAAGAGGGCAGCACGGAAAGAGCATTGACCTATGCTCGTTATTATTATTTTTTACTTTTTTAAATCGTTGTGACATTAAATACTATGCTTAAATGGTTTTATATCTACGTGGTATATCGTCCGTATCACAGATCCTGTGGGGGAAGTGAGCAAAAGAGTTTAATTCAGATTTTCCATGCCGAAACTCTTTCCCCTTTGGGGTTTCGAGTGTCAAATTCCGATTCGAGGCTGGATCTTCAAAGGACGTCAAATATTGTATTTTATGTCAACAAAGGAGTTCATATGGGAAAAAGATACACCCTAGAACCACCACTGTTTCCGACGAATCAGCCTTTTGATTTTATCTTCTTTGCTATTGCTAATACTTCCTTTCCCTAGCACCTGATGCATCGTCTAAGCTGTGAATATTTTCTTTATAATAATAAAATAATCTCTAATAATAAGTGTGTTGACTTAGCTTTAGTCAGTACTTTGGAATTTTCTATCAAAATACCACACAGGGTCAACTACACCTTTCAACGTGGCCTCATTGCTCAACGTCCAATTCGATCAGCCAGATAGTGCGACTTGGTCACCGATAAGTTCATTTCTCAGTTCCTCGTTTGCACGGTTTTTCGTTTCGAAAAATTGTGCATCTCACTAGCTTTACTTCCATAAATTTCGTTATCTAATGCGAAGATAGGTCTATGATCCTGCGTTCGCGTTTAGTGGTGTACCTTAATATAGGGTACTGGCAGAGAGAAGGGAAAATTTTTAAACATTCACTCAATTCCATAAAGTTGCATGAAGTTCATCAAGCCTTGGGTTAATTTAGCGAATATGTGTTTTAAGTGTATGGACGCAGCTGATCAGTGCTTTGCAGTCACTAGTTAAATGAGTGTCTAGGAGTTTGAAAGTGACAAATGTGCTATTATAGATCCAGCTATTTTCATTTCTATAAAAAATATCTTCCACGGAATGACCAAAATGTGCTTGCCTGATCATTAGAAACACGAATCCTCACCGTTTGGATTAAACTTATGTTCAAGTAAGTTTTATTTATCTATGCATTGGTAGCTAGACACAGGAAAACCAGTTCCAGTGGTATCCTGAGTATTTATCATCAGCTGTTTTTCTTTTCATTCATTCATTCCTACATTTGCACTTTGCATGATATTATTTCGTATTCATAGTTCAGGAATAGATAACCAAATGGGAACACCGTGTTTATCGATGTTTAAGTGAAAATCCAGAAAAATCACAAGCGGTGAGGAACAGTACGAGTAAAATAGATAGGAACTAGATTCTCAAAGGACGTAGTAGTATCGTGGATAATAGAGTGTGATCCGACCAAGTGAAAAACTCCAACAGACCGCGAAAGGTAACTTTTTTGTGTAGTCATTGTTTTTATGCCTTTGTCCCCTCACTCAAATTGTGACATGGGCGTTGAAGAATGATAGTTCACCATAGCAAAATCATCCCCCAGCCACCAACTTCTCCATGCCCCTTTCCCTCACTATTCCGCAAAGGAGTGACGAGCGAAATACCTGGGAAAAACATTACAAGAGGCGAGATAACAGATGAAAGGAGGAAAGACTGACTCTCTCACTGGGGTCAATAGTCAGCAGCTGAGGTTTTATCGCTGATCTCTGCCGTTCCATTCAATCAGAGAGTACCAGGAATCCGTTTTCCGGTTCAGAGCCTCGAGTCATCGCCTCGAGAGACGAACTACTTATCTGGAAGTAGCCCGGACGGCCGCCGGAGGAAGGGAAGTGGATGGGGGGAGATAGTTCCTTCTCCCGAACGACACTCACCCATCCCACACACGCCCATCAAACGCACTCCATCGGCTCCACACCCGGTCCATGTAGGAGTGATAGTGGGAACCCCTACTCCGTTGGGAGCAGTGCAGTTTAAGTCCCTCCCCGATGGTTGTCAAAGCGACCGCACTCTCCACCCGTTCTTATTAAGTCAGTCTCCGAACAAGGCCAATGGAAGGGGGAGAGCGGGATGTGTTCCGGTGCGTGTTGTATACTATGGCGACTTCATGGAGCGGCTGTAAAATAAAACTGACCCTTTTGACAAATGTTGGTGGTGTTTGAAATACAACGTGATAGATACACTGCTTTAAGGGAGCGAGATGTTTTTCCTGCTAAGTTCTGTTTGGATACAGATAGGAATTGGCATAAATAAACAGGAAATACCTTTGATAGTGTGTGCAGTATTGAGATGGGATTGCAACGGTTTTTGAGCAGGTGTGAAGTAAAACTGATCTATGGGCAGTACATTTTTTAAGTGGAAAATAAGTCATTAAGAGTTTTATTCGGTAAATATAGAATACAATATATAAACTAGACCTGGGATAACCGCCTGGTGGGACGTTATTAAAAACTTTCTATGGAGGCATGCATTCGGAGAATGCGAGAATTAACAGCATGGAACAAAGAAGTGCTTAAATAAGAAGAGGTCTAGATATAGAGAGAGAGAGAGAAAATAAGCTTCCGCAGGATTTCAACTTTAAACAAACGCGTTGGTATTCTCAATAATTTAAATCGTGCAATTAAATGGATGTATTAAACAATCCTCTAATTAGTTTATGGTAACCACTAGTGCATTCATAATAAATCTACAATTAGTACAGTTAAACCTTACAATTTGTATGTTAAATACAGGTAAGCTTAAACTACACCTAACTTAATTACTTATCTTTGTTAATGAACTTACCTTTCGGAAACAGAGATACTTAGCGGTTTCAAATATTGCATTTTAATACATTTTACGGTCCTTTTCAAAAGCTTTAGCCACTCATCTTGAACGGAGTGCGTCCACTCTTTTCAATAGCTTTGAAAGAAACCGCTTGCTGTTTTGAAGAAAGATGATTTTTTTCTAACGTGAAGAAAGTAACCCCAGCTTCGTTTCTAACACAGTTTTTATTATTTTAGCATGTAATTACTTGGTCCGGTTTTCATCGTTGACTCATTTTGGTTTCATTTGGCCATCCTATTTGATGACATTGAATCATTACGATGCTACCTATTCACAACTGTGTGTAGTGGACAGGAATACTCTGCCTTTATTTGTTTTTTTAAGTCTTGAACTTTAAAATAAAAAATTGCGTAAAATCGTTCAAAACTTCATTATTTTCTGATTGGAGGAGCAATTTCTCCTCGTCAGTTTTTTTTGCTTCTCTAGCATCATGAAAACACCCAACTCTGTCACCTCGACAACCAGAATACCCATCGAGCCAACATCCTTCCTTTCATCAACCATAAGCAAAGCTAATTTTTTTCCTCGGAAGATATGTAAAATAACATTTGCTTTTGGAAAGAAAAAAATGCAGGGGCCGGGGTGTAGGAAGGGTGGAGTGCGGAGGGCTTTAACTCCATGGAACTGTCGGACTAGGTACTTTCATTTCTAAATCTCGGCGGAAATCATGATTAAACATAGGTCCTTTAAAAACTTGTTTTTTTATAGTGAACACTATTGAACATCATTGTTTTAATATTTTTTATTAAAAAATAGGTTTTCCAATTTTAATTAACACATGTCACGTAGATGATGAAAAAAGAATTTTATGGCTGATTTCGGTTTAAGGAACTAAAAGTGCCATTTCTATTTTTTCCATGTACGAAGGAATTATCTAAATACGGGGAGCAATACAAAACGGGAAGTAAGCACAGAAAATGGGGAAAAAGAAGAGAAAACTAATAAGCGGTTTCTTTACTTTATTAAAATCTTCAAGGAGCCAAAATACCTAAGCGTTTCCTTGACCTTGTGCGTAGAGAGCAGAATTCCCAGGATAGCCCCTTTTTAAGGACCAATATTACCTTGCATAGTCCTAATCTAACCCGAGGACTTGTATAAGGGTAGCGGTACTTTGCAGATTTTGCAAAAGTCAATCATCGTTTGTTGCAGTTCAATTACCAAATACGACATGATATCATAGATTCCTCATTGAAGAACATGCCATGTCAGTGTGTTTTATGTTCAGGTGTTCGCATTTAAATAGCAATTACCTTATATTCTATTAAATTTGTTCACAATGAGATACTTATGTAGGCATATTTTCCTCAACAAAAAAACCTTCGAAGAATGAATTCCGATTAAATAACTCAAATGCGTAATTTGCTGAAAGCATAATATAAATCACGTAACAAAAATTACTGTTACCCTATATATTTTCTAAAGGAATTTTCATTTCATTGTTATTGCCTTAATTGAGTAGTAACACTTGGGCTGTAATTTAGAAATTTCCTCGCGGTGTACTATTAAATTACTGCTTTCCCATTCTTTCCAAGTATGTAGAATGCAGATAGCACAAAAATGTTCCAAATTTACATGTCACTGCAATAAATAGAAGGCCTGACTACTCACAACGAATAAATCTCTTTAATAATTCTATTCACAATATTCCACATCCATTGTCACTGTCAATGAGTTTGGATTCTGAATTCAAATCGATATTCCTGTTCTTTCAGTGTCACAAATTTCTCGAAGCAGGTGGAAAACATTTAATATTTAAATGGAATATTTCAAGAGGGCATATTCGAGTATATTAATGAATTCATGGGCACAAAGCTATCAATAAATGTTCTTTTTTGTATCATTTTTTGTATCATTTTTCTAACTTATTTTTGTTACATTTTTACGTACATTATATGTCAGCTCATTACGTCGAATACTATTTTTATTGAATCATCGGTGATCGTAAATATTTTAATTAAAAGTAGAGTGAACTCCAAATGCAGGATACATCAAATGAAAGTAAAAAACTTATGTAATGAGGAGAATGTTGAAAATGTGCACAAAATTTCCTTCGATTGCAGTACATATCCCATGACTCATTCATTTTCCAGCTGAATTCACTGTCGTAAGCTCTATTTGTGACTCACTTTAACATTAGTTTTTATTAGCACAAATAATCTACTTTGGACATTTCTCTAACTAAATACCTCATTTTAACGCTGACGTAATTCTCACACAGACGAGAAATGCCACAGTGGAAATATCATTCGCCAGGACTGGGATCCCGGTTTTTCTTCAAAACTTATAAGTCAAATATTTTGTCATCAAGAAAGCAAATACATTTTTTATAGCAGCATTTGAAATTAGTTGATCAAGCCTATTGTTATATGTCTGATTGTGAGTGTTTATAAAAAAGAAAGATTATAGTATACCCTTCAAGTCTGATTTCAATAGCCTACATAATAGGTCTGAGATGAATCCAAATATTATTGAATCAAGCGAGCCCCTTGGCAACACTGACTGACCTGATCAGTTCCCCACCTACTTTCACTCATTTCTTTTGCCCGTCCCACGCCTCTCCCCGTAACACACCCTCTTCATGTGCGCTGAAAATCACGGGTGATATTGAACAGCCCTTTCTCACCACCTCCTGGCTTACTAATGCCCACTCTGTTTCTCCATTAGCTGCCCTCAGCCGTGCAGTGTTAGACATGTTCAGGTTTTATATAAGTCTCCTATTCCTCCAGCTTCTACATTTTTTTAGAACATGTACCATACTTTCATTATATGATTCTAATTTACTCTGTCTAACACAAACTTGAAATCAACGAGGCAGACAAATACATCCTTATTATTCTCTAAATGACTTTAAATTGGTGACCTCATTACTGCTATTGCGCCATGCGTAGCTCAACTCTCCCTAGATCAAAACGGAATGTCTCCTGTGTAATCATTTCTCATCTTCTCCATCCACTTGTAAATGATCTTAAACACTACCATTGTTGCGTGAAAAATAAAACTTATTGTTCTACAGTCCTCCTATGCATCTGATTTTCCGTATCTTGGGATGGGAATTATAACTGTTCAAAATTCTTCCGCCCACATCCATTTTCATAAATAGGAACGATCCCATACAAATTTTATATTCCATGCATTCTAAGTTCTTTAGTATTTCCGCGGGGATCTCATCCACTCCCACGCCCTTGTTTCTTTTCATTTCCTTGAATGGCATATTTCTCCATATGAATATTTTTGCCTGTCACTATACTTTCCTCTTCGACCTCATATTCTCTTTATATGCCCAAGCTTGGTGACCTAGCATCTTCACCGTATAGTTCTTCTACGTATTCTTCCCATCGCGTGTGATTCTCTTCTACTTCTATTGACACTTTTCCTGATACATATCTCATTTTGTTCAAGGATTTTTTCCTGACCTCTAACAGTGACACTAGCCTCCATGGCGTACTCATTTCATCCTGTCTCAGTAAACTCTCCACCTACTCTTTCCACCCAGTTTTTTGCCTTATCAATATATTATTCCTATTCCGTCTATCTTCCTAATCATTCCTATTTTGTAATCTTTGGTTTCCTCCTCCTTTTTTAATTTGCCATTCCTATCGTTCCCCTTGAAGCTTCCGTTATCTCTTTTTTGAGCTGTTCTCACATTTCTTATACTCTACCCATCCTCTTTTTCTCCCTCAGAATTCTCTCAACTGCTTTCTTGTATCCTTTCCCCCGGTGAATGTCTCTACATTCTATTTTCTCCTCCAGCTTCCCTTCCCTATCCTCTTGAAATTTACATCACACTTCAGCAGTAAATACTAATTTATGATCAGAATGTGCATCCGGTCCAGGAAAAATGTGACAATTGATGACACTTTCATTACATCTACTTCTAAACTCGATATATTCTAATAGTTACCTCCCAGAATTTTCCATGTGACTCTAAGTCATCTGTGGTTTTTGAACCAGATATTTGTTACAACTAATTCATTCCTTCTGCAAAATTTCATTGGTTTTTCCCCTTCGGTCATTCCTTAGCTTCTAAGCCTTAATTCCCTACATCCCTCCCATCTTTCCCCTCTTTCTACACCGCAGTCCAGACCCTCCTCACATTTAGGTGTTTTTCTCCGGGAATTCAGTCAATTACTTTCTCTATTTGGTCTTATGCACTGTCTTCCTTTTTATTCCTATGATTACTAGCCGGCATATAAACCTGAATTCCAACTACATTCGTTGGTTCTGCTTTAATCTCTACCAGTATTTTTCTGCCATCAACCTGCTCTCTATTTACTACTCTTATTCATACCTTTTTGTTTCATACAACTGCTATTCCACTCTGGCTCTCTTTCCCTCCGCTAAATGTGGAATGTCCTCCAATGATCTACATTGCATTACAATGTTGCTGATTACACTATAGCTCAATTGTCCCCATTTCCTTCCATCTTACCCCGCACTAGCGTAATATATCATTATTTCCTTTTTTCATCTTAAGTTTGGTGTTTCCTTACTTCACTGTGCTCACCTTTGTCCTACCATTCCATATCTCTATAGTGGTAGTTGCGTTCCTCTCCTGAGTCTTCTTTTCTGCTGCTGTCGATTCGGCTGTGCAAGGGNNNNCCTCTCCTGAGTCTTCTTTTCTGCTGCTGTCGATTCGGCTGTGCAAGGGTTTTGTTTGTTGGCGACCCTTAGAGACCTCGCCTCCCCCGCTGCACCCGGGCAACACGCCCACCCTCCCTCTGGGCTAAGGCCCCGTAGTTGCCATGACTCATTCTCGTATTTGCGCTCATCATGTTTTCTTTGGAAAAATAATTGATGTGGCTTAAATGGCCGCCCCACAGCGGTGAGGTGCCTTTGCAGCCGCTTCAATGAGGAACAGACGCTGCCTGGTCTTGTGTAGCTCATACCCTTTGGCCTTTCTGTCATGGTTGACCCTTTCAGGAGCAATTCTCCCTCCACCATCTCTCTTTGGGTCATCTAAAAACGCAAGCCCTCCCCCTAAATCAAGGTTGCAGTCCATTTACCATTTAGGAGGAAAGATAAATGAGTTCGAGAAATTTATAAAATAAATCTTTAAAAATGTTATCGTGCCATAGGTGTAACACAAAATTAATTCTTAAAAATGAGTAATGGTTTTTGTCTTTTATGCTATCCTGGAACATATACTTTGTATTTAACTGGAATTTATATTTAAGATAAAAAAAGAATTGTTTCACCTTAGGTATATACGTACACATTTATATCTGAACAACTGTTAACCTAAAGGAAGGATAATTCACTGTCAAATAATAAGGGCGCAGGAGAGTGAAATTACGAAAATGATGTTTGTAAGAAATAATAGCCAATGTCTTGACTTTCAGTAAACTGACATTATTCAGGCAGAGCAGAGTCACAGAGGCACCTGTGTGACACCCTTAGGGAGTGAGTGAAACTATTAAAGGTGTTAATGCCAGTACCATGGTGACAGTTGGAGCTAAACGTTGTTTCTCTACGCTTAAACAGCGGCAGGGTCTATCGAGCATGGAACTCTTAAGATACTGCCTACCCTTGCGCGGTAACGGCTCACACTAATTGTGATAGTATTTAATTTTTAACTGACTTGTGTATAAATATACTCTTGGACAGAAATGAACGTTTCCACGCTCGTGAAAATGTTAAAATGGGATCAGTTGATGAAATTTTCTCACACTAAACTTTAATGAGGGTTGTGTTTTCTGAAATTGATTTTATGGAGATTAATTTGTAATAAATAATTAATAAAAATTAAAATATTTAGAGGGCGGAAGTTTATAATTTTTCTTTATGAAAAAATTAAAAAAACCTTGGTTATTTTTCTGAAAAATTGGGTCATCCTCGATACCCACTTGCGATTTGCACCGTGGAGTTATGCACCACTAGGTTTTCAGTTCACCAGCCACCACTAGGAGCCAGCCATAGCTTACCTTTTCACAACTTTTATTTGTTGAAGTGAACCATTTGGTGATGAAAACTAAAAATGTTGAATTAAAAATTTGTGAAGGTAAAAGAAATAAAATGCGGCTGATACATATAAGATACACAAAATACTAGCATGAAAGGCATTATCTTCGTAAGGCAGGAAGTTAATTTCAGTGGAATACTATGCAGCAATTTTGACGAAGTGCTCAAATATGGGTGATGGTACATAGGCATATATTATTTTAAAAAGAAAATTTTTAAAAGTTAATGTTTTTTTAATTATACATGAAAGCCGGCGGATACAGTTTAATTCTGTTTGAACTTTAAAATGTGGATATACTAAGCTAAACATATTCAGCGTGTAAATCCGTTCTCCACGAAAATTTATGTGCACATTATTGAATAAAATGAAGGTCAGAATGTCAAAAATATTTCCTATTGCTCCATTCCGATACTGAAGTTACTATACGAAATTGGAAAGGATTATTATGCATTAAAAGAAAAAAGAGTGAAGACCGTTTCATTCAGCTTGGGTTTTCCAAACAAAAATGTAGCATTGACAACTCGATATATGTTGCATGTGTCCTGTGTTGGTATATTTATTCATCTTCGTCTTAACTCTACATTTCAGCGAGAAAGTAATTCACCATTGTAAGGGTCCGAGGTAGGAAACCATTACATCAATGCCTTAGGACATTTAACATATAACATCGTAATATGTGTAAATGTCTTAACCAAATAAGTCCAATCGAGAGAATATTGTTCATAAATTAATTCAACGTTAGTCAAATATTAAATGTTAAAAAGAACACTTAGGAAATGATAATTATTTATGTGCATGGGGGGTGGGTTTAAATTATGTAGTAGGTGTTTAGAACACAAATTATATTGAAGTGAGTGAGAAAGAGTTGAATCGATTTTTTTAAACATTTGTGGAACATCAGGCAGTTTGTTTATCCATACGTACGCTCCGAACGTGATGAATTCCTTTGGCTGAAGAGGAGTAGTATACGGAAGTAAAAATGGGAAGAGCATCTTGTTTCTGCATTTAAAGTTTGAATTTCTTTCGAACGGAAGCATTAGAGCAGCAGCATGCCTATGTAAAAAACACGCTCAACATTTTAGGAAGAATCCGTCACTGTTCGTTTTTTTTCTCTTTTGCACAGCCAGAGCCTCCACTGTCTTTTTGACGTGCTTTCACCACGAAATAGACTAGGTTGACCCAAAAAGTTAGGACTCGGCTGAATTTTTTTTTCAAAAAACTCACTTGGGAGCTGCTTAATAGTTTAATTTCTCCTAGTTCATTTACGTAAAAAATATAAAATCACAACAGATATTAACTGAAATAATTAAGTTGGAATATCAATATTTTTCTCATTTCATTTACATAACATGATTTTATTGTAAATGTTTTTTTTAAATAAACACTATTTTAATTAGTTTATTTGAATTTAAAAATTATATTGTAATGAAATATTGTATTGCATTGAAATGTAAAAAAATATTGTATGTATTTACTTCCTATAATGCTCTTCATTCATTTTATCTACATCTTTCACGAAATGTTTTAACGGTTGATCGTCGCATATTATTTTCCCTAATTCGTTGTATTCGAGCGTGATGGTAATTTATTCCAGAACTATATAATTTTAATGGCGTATTTTAGATTCAGTTCAGCCGCTATCTCAGATGCATTCATTAATATTATTTGGTTTAAGCCAATTTGGAATTCAACTAGTCTACAAATGGAGAATAAAGACAAGCCATGTGAAAATAATGGTGTAATTTAATAGGTGTGTCACTATCATGTCACCTAATGGAAAAAAACTATGTAAAGAATATATTTAAATTTTTGTGTAGGTTTTTGGCACCAAATGTAATTTAATTCAAAGTAAAAGACTGAAATACAGCAGGAACTTGTCAGCAGGAATCATCCACTGTTTTGCTCATAGGTAAAGGGCAAAAATGTCATAGAGTCTGTGTCAGCAGGCAAATGTGATTGTTCTTTAAAACTTTTCCCATTTGGTATTGAAATTGAATGAATGAGAAAGTCACTGCAATAAAAGATCTTAGCTTATATGCTTCCCCTTACGGGTTAGTGGCTCTCATATTAATTAACGCCAACAGCGTTAGCTATTATAATTCTACAGCGCATATCTCTTGTTTACAATCTCTTTCCATTTAAGTAGATTTTAAAAATATTCTCTAGCGAAAAAAATGACCATAACTTGAATAGTATGCATGTAATTATGCAGTAATAGGCAAAGAGGGACATTAAAAGGCACTAGTCAATATCCTCCTCTCAACATCCTTCGATTGCCAAGTCTTGCACCGGTTGGCAGGGAGCATAAGGAGTTGAGAGAGGTTGGTCGTGCAATTCAAGTAGCCACAAAAATACCTCCACCTTCCCCGCTAAATGAATCACAAAAATACAGCCTTTCAATCAACTGAAAAGTGCATCAAGCAATAATATATGTGACGGCCGCACAGGACCCCTGCGCACTATCTCCGACCACCTTAGCAGTGGAGAGGTCGTGCTGATCACCCCAGGGTTTCGAAGTGGCAGGAAAGACCTTCTGAGTCTACCTTCACCACAACCGTCGAATTGGCCTCTGACAGCCCAACACTCGCGGAAGACGTGTCTGTACTCTCTAACACAGAGATGTATGTGCAGTTTAATGGGCGTGAGTGTATGGGGAGGGGTGTGTATGTGGAGTTCCAGCGAGCGCGCGCTAAGTTTCGCCTGGTGAGCGCATGGGGAGAGAGAACTTCCGCGCGCCTTAGAATTTGCAATAACTTGAGGTGCGATTTGGGTGGAATTATCCCCCCCCTCTGACTATCTCCGAGATCGACTATCTTGAGAAGTCGATAAAGTGACCTCCGAGTCCGAAAGCACTCTGTCACCTACTCAAAGAGCTGCTTGTCGAGTGAAGCATCACTAATCACTACTATCTCACTACTGACTCCCTCCCTTGTGACTTTCCTTACACGCTTACCACCTGGCTCTCACCTCCCTCCCACCTTCTTTTCTTGCCTCAAAGAGGATCAAATTCTCAGGTCTGCCCGAACATTTGTGAGCGGCGATGTTATCGTTTAAAGGCTTTCGCTCCGTCAATTGCTGTGAACTCACCGCCACTTTCGTGAGCTGTGGCACATTTATCTTATGTTTGCGTTTTACTCTTGCGCAAATGAACAAGCGTAAAATAGCTAATCTACTCCGAAATCAAACTAACATGGTAGCTCAATGGTAACTGTTGTTTTCATACACATTACCTTGCTGTGGCCTATACTGAACTTTCTCACAATAATGCAAAATTTAATGGTTTAAATATTAGCCAGAGCGTTATTTTTTGGTTATATAATGAATTTGTATTGGCGAAAAACCTCCCAGTATTAAATGTGTGTGTCATTTCCACCAAGGGGTGGCAGCTATTGGCCTGTTCTAATCTTCGTGTAAGGTGGCTTATACCTAACATATTTTTGTGTGTTGTGGATTACCCAATTATGCGAAATTATGAGAAAAAGGTGAATGAGATGTTAATAATAAGAAATGGATACCAGTATATGTATGCCTAGTCAGGCTTCAATCATTCGTTGTTCATTTCCAAATTTCCATTATCATGTTGTTTTTTATGAATATAGGCAACAACTCTTTCGTAAGCTAAAATCTAATTAAGAAAAAGTTTAATACCCGTGATAAATACTTCTATTAATGTTCTTTTTATTATATTTTTTTCATATTCAAAATTATGAAGTAATAGTTTTAATATTTATGAGTTTTGACGTTTCCTACGACTCTTCCATCGCTGTGATCAATACAAGTTATGTTGTTCTTATATCCCTGGTATATTACTAAACATTTCTGTTGAGTGAAATGGGATGAAATGTTAAGAACCATTAAGGATTTAATTGGATTGGATTTAAACATATAATAAAAATAATTCCGGAGTAAAAACCATACAAACAAAAAAATTAACCTTTGATTTAATGAATTTGTGGAGTCTGGGAATGTTCAATTCAATTCAATTCAATGTCTTGCACTACGACAACTTCTTGTCCCGGCAGTCAAGTGGAAATGAGTTTCTTCAACCGCACGAGAGGCCTATCCATCGATCCTAAGATCGGAAGCTAAGCGGAAGAACTGAGGCATCAGGATGGTAACAGAAAGGGTCTGGCACTGACCACAGGCACCGACAATGGTCATAGAGAGCACAGGTTGAATGAACTGCAGCAAGGCCCATTAAACAAGAGCGAGACAAGTGCTTAGAAATCTGTAACGGGAAAAGAACTTCTTTAATACGGGCGTGACTAGAGGCTCTTTGTTTCACTAAGCAGTGAAGCCATGGAATAACAGTGCTGGAGAGAATAAATTCGAAGAGGTAATATCTTACCTCAATGAGTTTTCTTTCCGCGCAAAATTATTTCACGCTTTTTACAGCGGATTAAACAAGGCCTCTTCGCTTTACTCTTGCGGCAAAATCGCGCGATTCTGGTATGCAATAGTCTGAAAGTTATATAAATTGATGTGTTGGGCTGATCTTTGAGAGAGTTACTTTGTTCTCCGCTTACGTACCTGATTATATAATATTTCTTTTCATTACCTTAATGTCAATTTTTACAAAAAGGCAAAAGTTATACCTATCCATTAAGGACTAAGTTTTTTATGTTATTATACCATAGAGACAAAGAAGTTCCAGCTTGAAACGTAATATAATGTGGTACTGGGTACGGAAGCCATATTCGTCCAAAGGTTTTGATCATAATAAGTGATAACTCAGAAATCACATTTCTGTTACTATAGTTATTTATAATTGCCATTAAAGAATTTTATCGACCTTCCTTTCCAATCTACTCGTTTTAAACCTACTTAATTCAGTTGAAGATAAATATCTTCTCTCCTGTAATTTTTCCACTAATTATGAATATGAAATCAACCGGTATATTAATGAATTTTAGGGGAAAAGTAACTACCCCCCCTTTCACTCTCTCTCTGCCATGTTGCTGAGTGAATCTCTCCTTAGCCTTAGATAGGTTCGTAGTGAACTGTGCCCTCAGTGCAAAATTTGGGAATTCCAGTGGCCTTTTGTGGCTTAGCTTTCATTTTATCTCCCAGAAACTTTCGGCGCTCCTTTCAATGTGAGGCAAACAAACATCCTCGGTAGATATCCGCTTAACACATTACCTTTCTGAAATTTGCCCTGCTCTATGAATGAAGATTTTGTTTAACACATTTGATTACAGGGCAATCGGTAAAATGCTCAAGCGGCCTCGGGAGATCCTGGGTTCTAGTTCCAAAGAAATGAAACGATGCCCCACTATGAATTCCAAACGCAAATGTATTTCCTGATTCAATAATGTAAATCTGGATTGATTGACATAGGTCTATAATAATTGGCAATATTCTAACTTAGAACAGAGCGTTATTTACAGGGTTTTCACGAAATAATTGTAGCAGAAATTGCAAAATGTCACTCTTAATGTGGTTGGATCCACACAAAATATCTCAATGTATCTATTAACCTAAAAAGGAATTGTGGAAGCGGAATTTGTGAGATAAAATCTTTTATCAGTGAATCGAAGTTTCGCACCACTGTGAGGAGCAACTTATTAGTATAAACCGAGACGAAATTTTATTTTAAAGGAGGATGCTTGATTAGTGAATCTTGGGGGAATATCAAACAGGAAACGACTTGATTTCGGGTTTAAGCACCGTTCAGGCAAATCTGCCATGTCAAAGATTATTAATTTTTTTTCGATAAGAAATGTGGAAACAACGTTTGTGTACATTTTAACCTAATTTAGTGTTATGTTCGAGTGATGCTGATAATATAGTCTTTAAGCCACTTCAAATATATTTTAGTTAAAAAATTATGTATGTTTTGTATTTCTATTTAATAAGTTTTTTGTGGTTCTTTTACCCTAGAGCACTGGTATTCATTATCTAGAGAACCTAAAGTACTATAAATATCCACTTACTCAAATAACACCCTTGTGTAATTGTTATTTCCAAGAAATAAATATCTAAACGGTTTGATGTTACTTTTCTGTGCCTTTAAAAGTAAGTTTTCCATACTTTAATTACATTTTAACAAGTCTGATAAAGGAAAAGAATATTATTAGAACCTTTGAAATTCCATAGCAATAAAAATAATCATAGTCCTATAAATTGCTTAGTCGCATCATAAAGGTTCAACAAAAGATAAATGCAATCATAGAGTCGAATTTCAAAATGCTACCTTTTATTTGTTAGCAAATTATTATTTATTTTTCATATCTAGTTACTATGGCAAGAAAAATGTTTTTATGTTAACTCCTGATTTTCATTCATCTTCCATAGGTTCCCTTTGTATTTTCTTTTCTTCATTCTGTTTTTCTTCATGCAAATAATTTTATATCTAAAAAGTAAAGATGAATCATAAAACTACAAATAATGCAATGAGATGGCGTATATAGCCAGGCGGAGCTAGAGCTATTATTGAAATTTAAAGAAGAATTGCTAACCAGATATCGAATGTGGATTTTATATCGGTTCCGTTCGTTCAGACTTAGGTTATTATTTTATGCACTTAGATATCCATTGCGACCTTGTTTGTGAGGCTTTCAAACTGATTGAAAAATAAATGTTTTTATTTAAAAATTCATGCATTCCAATTGTTCAATCCATTTTATGGAATGCGATGGAATGTCGGGGTCATCAAACAGACTCCCTTGCCGGCCTCGTTATATTATAGACCGTTCGGCAATATAATCTCCACGACGCTCTCACAGGCAAAATACTCCCCCCCCTGCATGTAAACACACATCGGGAATTTCGAAAATTTGATTCCACAGCCTC
>LYUA01002047.1:96763-107360 GCA_002093875.1 Calopteryx splendens | reverse complement strand
CTGCAACTGCACATGCCTGTGAACTATTTATTCACTCCAAACTACTCAAACACTGGAGCAGCCCATTAATCACGTACCTAGTTTAAAACAGCAACTTAGTTTACATCCAACATGAGCCTTCCACGGATTCTATAACGTTAGAAAATAGACAGCCACTAAACTAGTGAGGCTTTCAGCGACCCAGTATCTAAAAATAATCTAAATCTCTGCGACCTAGTATCTAAATATTTATTCCTGGAGTTTCAAAACTTCTCTCTTTCATAGAATCCTCGAATAAGGAATACATTTATAGACTTTTTACGGTATCTACACGGAAAAATGTAAACAAATCAATCTAACTTACCCCAACGACGAAATATAACCCAGAATTAACTCGCAGGATAGTTGATTCTTCACAAGCAATAAGGTTTAAGCCATTGGACATTCACTCGTGGCCTTGAAAAATGTACCCAATCACATATTTATAAAGTATTTCAAAATCCCACAAGAAAGTAAGAAGATTGTCCTAAACCTACCTCTACACCTTGAATATTTGCAATAAAAAACAATAGTTCTTCATAGACAAGAATCCCACACCATGCTAAATTATTTCAGAAAGCACTGGGTATAGAACCACATGGAAGCTACCAAATGAGTCATCATCTATGTCAATTGATCAATCATTAAACAAGCTATAACGATAGTGCAAACAGTTCAAGGGATTCTTCACTAGGCGAAAAATTCTAGGAGGGAAAAAAGTTATTTGTCAAAATATTATCCATTTTAGCTATGAAGAATAATGGATAATGGTTTCAGTGTACTCTATATTTGCAACTCATTTCCAATTTAACGAGTGATTAAAAACTATCATTCGGTTTAGAAATAAAATAAAATTGGTTTGATAAATGTTTCATGAGAATTTGATCACTACACTTCTTCATAGCCCTAATAAGGAAAGAGTTGTGATACGCATATGCGAGTAAAAATGATATTGCCCATATAGATCTTAAAACTGATAGGTTATATTTGATACCAAATGCGCCGTTTCTTCCGAACTCAAGCGCAGTGAAGTGGCGAGGAGTGGCCTTCAAAATCAAGGTTTCCAGAAAAATCACTCACGGAAATGGCATCCATCGTTGCGACCATAAACAGTTCGGAATGCTTCTCACCAGCCATAGATTTCAGAGCCCTAGCGGTGGATCCTCGAAACGCTTAATTGCACTCGTGCGAGGATTAAATTGCGAGCATCCCGCCCCCAAATCGGATACTTAAAAATACCTGGCGCCGACCGCGCACCACGCACCGGCTGGTTAGCGTCGAGAGGAATGTTGCCGGCGGTGGTGCAGCGGCACGACATTCGTGGCGCCACCGCATCGAACGGGCGGGCCA
The DNA here is from genome assembly GCA_002093875.1 of Calopteryx splendens. Taxonomy (NCBI): domain Eukaryota; kingdom Metazoa; phylum Arthropoda; class Insecta; order Odonata; family Calopterygidae; genus Calopteryx; species Calopteryx splendens. The sequence goes on along the minus strand of LYUA01002047.1, from coordinate 105,992 downwards.
TGAATGCGCAGAGATGGGGAGGGAGAGAGGTAGAGAGGGAGAGAAATAGAGAGAGAGAGAGAAGCGGCGCACATCCGCCGGATGACTGAACGACACAATTACAAACCACCCTCGCTCGCCTCCCGTAACTGCTCTGTCTCCTCTCCGCCATGGACTGCGTTTACAAACGCTCCATGGCGGTGACAAAAGACGATCGACGTCCGCAAAGTGAGCGATGATAGAGGGAGGGAGATATATAGAGAGAGAAAGAGGGGGGGGAGGAGGAGAGGGAGGATGGGAAGGGGCGGCTTCCTCCGGTGTGCATCGTGGTGCTTAACCCCGCCTTTCAATCCACGGGCCGTTTTTGGACACCTCAATGGTGCGCAACACAGGGGGAGAGAGAGAGACACACACATATAATCTTGGCCCAACCTCGCATTCGAGCTACTCGATTTGGGCATCCGCAATCATAAAACATTCCTTGCGCAGCCGGTGAGTGCCATCCCCGGCGCTATATAAGCATGGCGAGTGGTCTCACGGAGTAGGGGAGGCGTTTATTGGCGATTGGAAGTGCGGGAGGAGAAAGTGTTAGGTGCTTACGGGAAGGTGAGCGCTTACGTGTGGGAGGCAAGGTCAGCTGAAAGTTGAATGATGGCGAGAGGCGAACAGCGACGAAACGCAAGCACAATGGATTTTCAAGCGTCCTTGGCCTTGACCGACCACGGGAAAAAAAATTCCGGCGTTGTACCTAATTTCAGAATTTCACAGTGTTGTAAAATGATATGCGTTCAGGTGTCCTCCATGTTGTAAAATTGCGGGAACTTCTGTGAGGACAAAAACAGCATGATTGAGAAGGCCGTACGTGATCAAGTACATAAACATACATGTACGTATTAACCAGCAAGTCGCCGCGAGGGCGTAGGTATGCTAGGGGGTGCTAGGTCAACAGCCATTTATGATATTGAGAGACACGAAACACATAAAACAAAGGAGGATTAATATTCTTGAATTTATCGGTGAGGATAATTCACAAAATTGGCCTAGAGAAAACAAATGAAATGTAGAATTGATCTTTCAGTCGTAAAAAAAATCATAATGGGAAAGCGGACTCTCGAAACGCTTCTCGTAAATAGGCTTTTGACATCCATCCAATACCAATGCTGAATCGAATTAAAGGAGAACATGCTAGAAAATAAAGTGTTAAAAAATTTGAGCAGCTATTTACGAACGGGAAAAATTGTTCGATGTTAATAAATTACAACTTATACATTTCAATAATAACTTTATGACGAGGAGATCGATGCCGGGGGTGGAAACCAACGACCCCTCAGGGACCCGACGACAACTTTGTGATGAAAGTCACTCAGGATGCAGACATCCTCTATCAGAAACCTAATAAAACAAATGTGATCATTGAAAAAAATTTACATATTAGCAAGGATTGCATAACTTATTTACTCTTTTTCAAACCATTTGAGAGGCAAAAAATGAGCGAAACATTTGCTATAACGGGACAAGTCTAAAACGTTTTGTGGGGCTGGATTTTCTGCAACACTCCCACTCTGATTAAACCAGCGGTTAATAACCGGTTCCCGAGAAATTTATTTAATAACTGAAGCGCATTATCTAAATAAAATAATCCATCACTTACCGAAAAAATGTCGAGTTTAACTATTTTACTGTCAACTGAAATTTACTTCTAGCATACTATTTGAAGCTGTGTCAATATCACTATAAATGTTCGGAATAAATGGCTTAAGTTATATCTACAGCATGCCTGTAAGAATTTTGCACTGAAGTACATAGTTAACAAATATATTCATATACTTAATCTACTTAAATAATTGCAGTGCAACTAGGACTACCGACAACTTTGGAGATAATAGCAGCATGATTAGACTCCAGTGATAGATTTAGTTAGAACTGTTCCTGAACCCCATTACACATACTTGTGTCGTACTATGCTCAGCGTAAACACAAAATCCTTCTTATCCATACTCAAGTTTTAACTAGTTTCTCATTGTATCTACAATATCCATCCAAAATACTTATCAATTTCATTCATCTTTTCTGCTTTCAAAAGTATTTTCCCATCTTTATAGTGTTCAACGATCCCATAATGTTCAGCACCTCGTGTGGTCACTCAGTCTACTCTACTTTGTATTTTCCTCCCAAGTTCCTCACTTCTCCTACCATATGTATAGTCAATGTTTCCTCGCCATTCTTCCCAACTTCCTCCGCGTATTATCTATGTTCATCGTGTTATCACAAAGGATGCCTTAATCCATAAAACTCTGCGTTACGCTCTATATCGATGCCTTGAATAGACTTCGATTTGCGCGAGTTTCCCTGCGAAATCATGGGATTGGAATAAACTGAAAGCTCGGAAAGAATAATTCACCACGATGATACTTCGTACTACATTTTCACATTTTGAATGCATTGAACCAAAGCAAACAATTGAGCTAATAATTTCGAGAGCCTTAATATTGAAATGAATTATTCTAAAGTTATTCGACTCGCACCGAGGACTGACATCTTTTACCTGACACTAAAGAACTCGTTACTTCAATGTCAATCGTTTTTAGCTCCAAACAATGAAATACTTCGTTCTCACCAAGCCTGATAAGATGAAGATTAAGAAACCGTCCTCGTCTATATTGATATGACGTAAATAAACGCTACTAATGGAAGGTGAGATTAAATTTAAACTCAGCAGTACCTATAAGTAAATCTTGGCACTACATTTGGCAACAAATCAAGACTCATAAGGGCTTATCATATGAATAGGTCACCAGAAATATTTTTGGTGGCTTTGACTGGTCTTGGTGCTCAGAAAATTGAAAACGTGTGAGGAAGTGCTCCATGCTTTTTGATTATCGGATATATGTTTTTCTGCTCGTTGAATTATAACTCTTGGTCCTCATTAAGTCTTGAGGAAACCGTCCATCTCGAATCTCTTTGAAACACTAAAATCAAATCGTAATGAATTAAATGAATGAATTTAAAGATATTCATAAACTCATTATTTCTAATTAGGTGAAAAAAAATTCTTTTAGGGTTTTTAATTTATTTGGATGGATTAAAAAAAGTAGACTTTTATTACTTTTTGGTGAATAGCTTCCACCAAGCGTATTTTGTCATTTCAGCAAGTAGTCTCTTTTTATTAATTCAATGCGTCTTTCCTATTTTGACCTTCTTCATCGTACAAGGACCTTCGTTAGCTATTAAAGAAATCTCTTCAAGCCTCTGACTTATCGCCGGTCGGTATTAATTTTTATTTACTCATAATATGGTATGAAGCAAAGAAATTATGTTTATAAATTGACACGAAATGACTCTTCTTCCTAAAGAGTTCTTTGAATTTTTAATCAGCAGAGTTTAATTGGTTCTTCTCGACTGAATAATGCCAAATATTATTCATTATTCAAAAGGTTTCATGTGAATTTGTTCTTAATGAGAGAGGCAAATTCAAGTGTAAGCCAATTATCGAGCAAGAGTACACAATGGAGAAAGTAAGATGAAAAAAGAATGTGAATATAGATCACGCATGATTTAAAACACTGAAAACCTTACAGTATCATCACTTGGACAGGAAATATAAATCATTTTTTATCCTCTGCCATGTACTCATATGGTATGGAAACGCAAGTTTGGCTACCTCAATTATAATAGCATGATGACGATGAAACTTACAGGTTGTCAACTCTGAATAAAATTGTAATTATCAGTAATTTTATCATTTTTTTCTATTTCTTTTATATGTAGATTGTAAGCTTGAACAACAATTCTTCACCGTTTACACATTACATTTATGATAGCAACGCGTCATATAGGATTCTAATACCCCATGAAAAAACTGATAATTTGTAGAGAGTACATATACTCGAAACCTCTATTTTTACGCTTGAAATCCTGAAATTCATTTATTTAAAAATATTTTCCTCTTATTCCCTAGGAACAATCATCAAATTTGCAAGGATCATTTAAAAAATTTGGCATGTTTAGCGTAGCAATTGTTATGGCCCTAAAACGACCACCTTTACTCTAGCAGTGAAATGTACCACATGCAAGGAATGAACGAAGTGCACTGAGAGCCATAAATTATATCATCTACACCTACGTCTTACCCTGCAAACCTCCAAGAGGATGTGTCTCAGTGAACGTTAGGTCACTAGCCAAGAGGGCCAATGAGTATCTACCTACCTATCATTGGCGATGCGCAACATTTCACTCTCGGGAAGTTCAGTATCTATTGTTGTGGTCACGAATTTTGCGGGGGTGAAAATAATTCTCTGCATCAATCTGTTCAAAAGTCATTCTCTCTCAACTTACCGTCGCGTCTTCTCATGTAATGCGGAGCTAAAATTATTCCAATTAAGATTTAAATGGGAGTCAGAAACTTTGTTCGTGAATATTTTGTCTCCCTCAAGTATAGATAAGTTAGATAAGCAATCGCGATTATAATAGTTTAAAATACGGATGATCGTCGCACGCCTATCTCTCCAAATATGAAATAGGCATGCCTAAAAATAGACCGACCGATGGAGAATCAATGAATCACTTGCCATTTACCCACCATTACCATCGCTTGAATTTTTTGCGCTTTCAACTGCCATTTCGTTTTTTGCAAGTTAAGCTAGCAATAAAACACACGTTTATGCACGCGAGGTCAACTCACTTGTCGCGATCCTTCTCTTTTTTTACAATTATTTTATAAAATAAATTTTACGTTAACCAATTACGAAAAGTTTCATTTAGTACGAGGTTGGGCCTCTACGTGGTTGGTAACCGATGGACCCCTTCACCACTTATGGATGAGTGCTCACGTTTTCATCGTGTCTCTGACGTTGACATGAAATTTAAAAAAATATATATATATATCTTCCTCACCTTGAACTCATTGAAACGATATTTTCATCGGCAGTCAATACCGAATTCGAGCATAAATACCACGTAACGACCTTTCTGAAACCTTTTTAAAGATTTTTTTAGGAGGTCCTCGAGAAAAATATATATTTAAACACTTGTTTTTGTGACGTGAGCTATTTATCACGAGAAGAGCGTCTGAGATGGCGGATGGATGGCATAAGAGCCATTATAACACATTTATTTTCATGATTACGACCCATAATTAAACAATCTCGAAGAAATCATTCATCTGGAATTTCAAATGCAGCCTTATTGCAGTGCTCAAAATAACGGAAATCCTCATTACTGATTTGAGTGCTGACTCAAGAGTTTTCAAAAAGCTAGTATTGAAACTTGGACCATCTCAAAAAGGACTTGTTATTTAGAAATATGAAAAAATATGTTAAATGTGACTTATTACATTTAACGAACCCGGAAATTACTCAAAACAAATAAGAGTTCACTTCGGTTGCTACAGGTGAATTTATTTATAAGTAAAAAATGGTTTTAAGATTCATTTCAGAAAGAGAAACTTCAATCAAAAGTAACTAGACCTACGGTGGCATAGTTTAGATATATCTCAAACATTATCTCAAACTTTCTCGTTCTAAATACGGTTTTAAGGTAAACTGCGGGTAAGGTTCAATTATTTTTTTCTTAAATTTTAATTCTTTCCAATAACATCAAATACCTATTAATATAATATAATAATAATATAATGTACACATATACTAGGCACATTGCAACACCTAATTATGTTGTATTAAATGAGCAGGAAGAGCATCTCATTCAAACGGACAAAACTAGCAGGCTATGAGAAAAATTATACCCATAATACCTATTCCGTATTTGTATATTTTAAAAATCAAAGTATGACGTTAATCTTGTTCCCTTTTTATTAAGAAAACTTTTATATCACATCTACGTTTTTTAAAACATCTTTATGTCATTAAAAATTAATTTCCGTGCTTTCGCTTCCTTATGTCGAGAATTAAAGAAAATTTGTATAACCGATATTTTCGAAGCCATTATTTCTTGAATCGAGGGGGGTAGAGAATACGAAACACTTCGACTCCTACAAAAAATTTGAACTAATAAAGGCAAAAAGAAATAAGATAAAGAAGTCAATAAAATAATGCACTTCAATTAAAAAACAAATGTCTAGGAATTTCACAAAGTAACTAAACCACTTATGAAACGAAAAAGGTAGCAGTGTACCGTTTATGGTTATTAAATGAGGGTAATTAATGTATTGATAACGACAATTCATGCCATTTTCTAGGCGTGAAAAGAGTAAAAAAAAGGGTTTAGCAATACTTAAAATCACTCATGCAAAATCAAGGAAGGAAAATTAATCTTCGGACTTGAATACGTAATCCCTTTTTCCATTTATATCACTTTAAACTACAATAAGACCATGAGAGATGAGGGTATACGACACGCAGTTTCAAACCTTTACCTTTGACGGCCTTAAACTTTAGGTTCGGAAACAACTTCAGAACATGGGGAATGAAGTTGTAACACACTTCTCGTCCATGATCCAATTTGTCAAACGGGTGGTGTTATTAGCTCCCTCTCAACAGGTCCCTGAAACTACTCATGAGAAGCCAATTATAAAAATAGCTTCCATCTTCCCCATACTAAAGAGTTCAACGCTTAAAGATCCGAAAAACTCTCCAGGGAAATTACAATTTGTCGTAAAAGCTATTTGAACATGAAAAAGTCAACCAAACTCTCTTTCGAACCTCCAAATGGCCAGAGCATATCTTACATGAAGTCGGAAAGATTTTGCTTATTTTAAAATGTGTTAATTAAAACTTAATATAAAATTAAAATATCAATTGTTATTCATTATAAAGAAAATTGGCTTGCTGATAATAATAGGAAATGCGTACCTCATTCCGTAATCACATTCAAGGTCGCCAAAAGAGGAGACAGAAGACATCATTCAACTTTGTATCCGATAAAAGCAAACCACCCATCTCAATAAAATAGTTCAGAGCGGTTTTTTGTTTTTCGAGTTCTAAAAACATAAGAAGGAATATTTTATCAGGCCATGATATACCAAATCCTTAGAGATGTATAGAAACGTTACCGAAATAAAAATATACCATAATTGTACCTCCCCAACAATATATTTCCTTGAATTTATGGAATTATGGCTTATAACTCTCAAAACTTGCGCCTTGGGTGTACTTGCTGGGAATGGCTGTACATTACAAATATGAACTAGCCATAAAGATCTACCTATCAAGAAACACAAGGTAGGTACCTCGAAAGTAGACTCCTATCCATGGACCTTTTGCAAAAGATCTTAATGGAGGAATTTCAGCAAGTCAACCCGTTGGTTAAATGATGGTTGGTGAAATGATATTTGATCGTAAAATTGGCACATGAAGTATCAGGATGATTCATCGCAGTAAAACTCCTGTATACCACGTTGGAGACATCATTAATTCAAAAAGAGCATTCCAAAATATAAAAAATACAGTTGTTGACACAAATTTAAAATCTACGCGGCCTTTTTGAGGCACTGGATATTCAACAGACGATACCTAACCCACAGGAATGGAATGATAATTATAATACTCAACGCCGAAGAAATTTTTAATGCAATAACAGGACGCACACGAAAGGAATTCGGTATAATTTAACTTACATGTGAAGCGGAATTGTAGATATCTCAAATGTGCTTGTTATTTACCCCGAACTCCAGGTAAAATGTACCTATTAATTATTTACCTAATTTTTGTGCCAGTGGAAACTTAAGTTATTATTCCATAACTACCTATATTAATAGCCGCACTTGCTTCCACTCAGCAAAAAAGTTATTTTTTTCATGGAATAAATAGTTTTATATAAAAAATAAACCTTTCTCTGATAATATTTGCCGAAAAATTTTAGTACACAGAGAAGTAGACATACTATTGTGGTTTTAAAAACAAAAGAAAAACCTGTGGCTTTTAAAAATATTCATTAACATCAACTAACGAATGAATACAAAATAAATTTATGAATACATCATAAGTTTCAACATTATATTTAGGGAAAAAACGAAAATTAAAAATGGCTATTAATAATACCGATTAAATATAATATTTAAGCTCACCAATGCCATCTATTTTCGCAAAAGGTACAACTCTGGAAGCCTGGATTTGATAGATTAAACGGAAATTGGCTGCGATCATGTTTCAGAATTCAGCGTCTTGGCTCATCAATCAGGTTGCCTTTGAGAGATGTGGATTATCATAGCCGAGCTTTAGGGCATTTCGTTCGGCAAGCGGAGGAAACGTATATCAAGAGAGCGAACCTCGGGAGGAATATATAACTATTCAGGCAAAGTATATAAACCATTGATTGGGTCGAAAGACAGTTGGAATGGCACGGGATTAGATGGAGAGGAGGTTTTCCGATACGTGGCCGTTCGATTAATTCTGGCACGTCGGATGTCCCCGGTCCATTTACATTGGCATACTATAATTCCCGATCTGTAGATCCCGATTTCCAAACATAATCGAGCACCGCTCCAAGCCACGCGCTCCTTCATGAATTCGGTCATCGATCTTCTTTGCCTGAAGGAAAAAAATTACTATAGGGAACTGGCGAGTTTTTAGGCCTCATAACTCATGTAAAAAATCAAACGGGTCTCTGACTTTCAACGGTCTCAGATCGTAACGGGAAAATCAACTTGCCTTCGCTACCAACTTACTGTCGCGCGCGAAAGTGAAGAGATTTGGTCAGAGTGCACGGATGTACTTCAAGAGACGGAAATTCGGTTTAAATTGGTTTTCACGTCTAGTCCTAAAACGGAAATCTTCCGCGACGCACAAGTCTCCCCCAAACCCATTTTCTCCCTCTCTCTCGCCGGCCAGCGCGGAGCAAGATTTCTCGCTTGATTCACCAAGACCGGACGACTTACATGCAGCCTGAGTTTACCTCGCAGGAGCTAAAAGTTTTTCGGGTTATAATCACAGTATTATCACTTGTGAGGTTGTTGTTGTTCCTTTGTAATTTGCATTCCGCTTGTAAAAAGAATGCCATTGAGTGATACGTGTTTGAAACAAGCAGTGAATTCAATGGTATTTTTTTCATAACAACATCAGTGGCCATCATAATGAATTTAAAAACAGTAATGTTAGTTATTGTAAATTTTCACCAAAAATTAAAGACAGGAAAAGGCGCGTGCTATGCAACTCCTTTCAAGAGAGCAAATTGCTGCTTAATTGTAATTTCGTTTCCTACTTCCGCTTTAAACGCCCATTTTGATGCCGATTGCGGACTATTTTGGCAAATGATACTGTATCAGGCATAACTCTGTGGAATTTCTCCATGTTCAAGA
>LYUA01002047.1:58094-69278 GCA_002093875.1 Calopteryx splendens | reverse complement strand
CCTATGAAACAGGAGTGCAGTACCAATAGGGTGAATTCAATTTTAATCCCCATGGGTACTCAAACCAATGTAAAACTGCAGAATTCGAGAACTTACATTTTATTTCCAACCTAGAAAAGGCTATACAATAAGAGAAATCAACAAAAACGTGGAGAACAGTAAAACGACGACTTGGGCTCAGAAGTCGGAGGGGAACGTGACTCCGTAGAATTAATGAGAGCACAAAAAAAATACACAGGAACTTAGAACGTAAAAGATTGTTCTTTAATCCTGGGGTAAATCCTATGCTGCATTTCAGATTACGTTATTTTCCACCCGGAAAAAACGCCTCCCCATCATGCCAATTCAGGGTAATTCGAAACAGCACTTCATATGATGTTAAGTGACGAAATTAGTTTTTAATTAAGTAGTTTTCTAGAAAAAAAACTTAAATTCCTAGCAGTCATAAGGAGTCAACGATATGATCGCTTTCCACTATGAAAACTCAATAGTCACCAGAGTCATGAGGATGGACGAAATAAGACATAGACTATGATAATTAATAAATAGTATATTGTAGACTGATTATTGTCTATAAAAGGAAAATAATTTCCCTGATTTTCACTTCTACACGAATGCTAACGAAAGATGGTGTCCTGAACATTAACATTAACTAAAGATATGTGCGCGGTATTCGTTCAACTAATTTGTTTAGTTCAGTTTTATCCCAACCAAGAATTTATGGTATTTTTTCACCGATGTCTATATTCAACAATTTCTGAATTACGTGGGTCGAGTTACGACGACAAGATGTAGTAGGCCTTGGTCGTTCAACTCAGTTCCTACCGTCCGTTCGTCCTCATGCACGTAAAATATTTCACGGGAGCACGATCTAAATATCATTTACGTGATTTAGTTGACGTTTCAATGATGATCCGCGGTAACGAATTAAAGTACCAGCGCATTTTAGAACAGATCATGCATTGAAATCGGAAAAAATACGAAAGGTATCTGCAATAGAGAGAGAGAGGTTAGGCGCCGGATGGGACAGACCTCCCTCTGGGAAATTCGACCCATTGAAATGCTTGCCAAGAGTCGAGGAACATGAAGGGCGACCAGGGCAGAGGGAGAAAGCCGTCAAATCCACGAGTCCCCCAAATCACCTCCACACACTCTCTTGACCTTCGAAGTGTACATACCAATCCCGAATTTGAAAATAAAGAGACAGCTATGAGTCACGCGCTCAACCTGGCCATAATTGAAGTGAAGGTTGAAAAAAATGCATGCCCCATGGGCGTTTCATATACATGTACTAGAGATATCATTCCGGTTCTCAGTGAAACTACAATTTTCCCATAAATTCAAGGAATGAGTAAAGCAAGCATAAACAAATGAATAGGATTTCTTTATAATGAAAGAGTAATCGGAATATCGTGAGTGAAGGAGAATTTATAAAAAAAAATATTGCGAGAAAATAGCACTAGAATTGAACTAAGGACTCGGTTTATAAGAATTTGCGCGTGCAGATTATTTTTCTAACACTGAATTCGATATATGGATGACGGCAGAGCCAGAGAGAATATTCGAAGAATTGAGCAGGTGGCGCAAGAGAGGCATGATGAAAATAAAAGCGATGGGAAGAGGGACAAAAGGAGGAATTCCTTCGAAAATTTGGGAAGAAAAGAAGTCTTTGAAAGGTTTTGACTAGGGGAGAGAAGCTAACTGAGCATAGTATGACGCACAAAAGTTTACCGACCGTTCGTGTTGGGAGGAATATTGAAAGGAAGGAAATGCAGAGAAGGGACAGGAATGAAGTACAAGATGGAAGAGGTCTGCGCACGAAGCAATGATGCAGCGTGAAGATTTGCTGGGGAGATTAGAACTTGGACGGATAATGTATCGACACCCTAAAATTGTCCATAATCAATTAAACTTGTACGAAAAATAAATTTCAAAGCTAATAAATGCTAGAGATGAATTTGAAAGGAAAATTATTTTTGCTTTAACCTGGCTCTCAAAATCATGAAAAGTAGAAGAAAATAATAAACACCGTAGCTTATCTGAATGCGATTAAAGTAACAGTGAGTGAAAGCACAGTTGTGGACACGGAAAATATTTTTAAAAGGATAAGTAGAAGTTATAAGAAGAAAGCGCCCGCTTATGCCTGGAGCAATTGGGGATGAGGAATGAAAGGGGAAAGCGTGACGAATGGACTGGAAGTATGGTGCTTTATTGGAAAATAATGAGTGAATCAGAGAACACAAGGAAGCGCGACAGGTGAAGAATGTGGATGAGCGGTAATAGATATTAATATAGGACGGGGATAGGAAGGAGAGAGGAAATTTTGGTTTTCATAATGATTATTTAAATATATTTGAAAACTAAATTATGGTTAAAACTAATGTGTTAAAATACGATTTCCCTGTAAAACCCATTACTCGCTGGTGGCTTTAGCTTGAAGATTTCGGGGATATTCAGAAAGTCGTGGGTTTATATCAGGGTAGGAGGGCAATTTCTTTACTCTGTGCTGCCAGCGGTTTGCCCTGGAAGATAGGTACCATTAAAATCACGAACCATGGATGGCTCATAGGTTGCCCAGAATCACTTGGGTTTGAACCCTGGTCCTCCGAACGACAGCTTTGAACCTGAGCCTTTTCAAGACTCCTTTCATGTCTGTTGTCTTCTCGCTCCTTGCCACACGCCCTTACAGAGACTCTCGGGCATATGATTAATTATAGATAAATAGTATAAATGCGGTAATACGGTCATCACACACTTATCGAAAATTGCATTTTAACAGGCAGTACGTTGCCATTGTGTTAATATAAATCTAAATTATACCCTGAAAATGAAGTCTGGGGTGTGTGGCAGGGTGTGGTTCTCCAAACACTTTATGACTATTCGCATTAAGTAACTATTCCTTAAAGGTTAAGCACTAACTGAGAAATTTTTACGAGAATAATTGAAATTTCTTAAGTGCGCTAAAATAATTAATTTTCATGGACTGCTACACAGTAGAACGCAGAAGCTACGCGCTGAGCCAGGAGTCTAAACCTAAATAGTTCCATTTAGAGAACGGAATTTCTCGGAAATTCAACCTACTTCCGAGAATCGACCCGGACCATCAGAGACGTGGCCACTCTAGCCTCTCGGACTCCCTTATAAAATCCATTTTGCTCCTTTGACCTGTGTAATCTTTCAACTAACCATATTCCATTTACCAGTACTTTAGAGGCCACATCCAGCAGTAACATTACTCTTTCTTGTTAATCGAAAAATATTTCCTTAGGAATGAGTTTAAATATTTACGTTTTGACAGTACCGAGGAGAGTTGCTGGGAAAATAAGAATATTTTAAAGGATAAAACTCAGAGAATGTGAATAGGCATCCAGCGGCGTCGTAAGGAAAGATTTATGTTTTCAATGCAATGGCATCTCATATTTTGGAAACATTTTAGTCTCTGGCTTCTTTGGGATTTTTCACTTGTTTTCTTGGCAGCGATATTCATTTCCTAAGTTATTTTTTTTATTTCTAGGGTCATCTTCATGCTTTCCTCTCCCTGCTGTCTTGTTTTACACAACAAGTTTTTACTGCTTTGGCCATCTTCGTTCCAGCTCAGTTCAGCGCAGCAGGAGGAGAATTGGTAAATTTCTTCCTTCCTTTCCCATATGTAAATGATTCAGCTATATTTATAGAAGACTCTCTCTCTTCTTACCGCCGAAGACCATTACTGTGTTGCTCTACAACGTATTTAGAATACTGGCCGATTCCGGGGCGTATTTTCACTGTACAAAAAAGTAGCACCAATTACGTACCGAGTTAGAATCTATTCTTATTTTATTTGTCAATACAAGAAACACCCTACTTTGCTTCAGGAAGAAATTAAAATAAAATTATTGTATGCTTAACTGCATACCAAATATTTGGTACGTCGCATATATAAACGAATTCCGTTTAAAAAAATTGTCCTTATATTTAAACACTCCTCCGAATCTGGACGAAGCCTAAAAGATCTTATGTATAATAATAATACTTCTGAAAACAATTAACATTCATTTATTCGTTCGTATACGATTGTCTTCTTTAGCGATATTATTTCTACTCTCCTTCTCCTAAGTCCTAAATAGTATCTTTCAAAATTCTCGTTCACCTTCTCCCCCATTTATCCCATCTTCGGCCGCCCACATTTTTATTCTTTCACCTATATTCTCAAAGAGCCTACTCGCTTCTTCTATTCCTCGTAAATCTCCGTTTTTCCAAATGTTCAACTTCATTTTTAGCATCCATATCCACATTTGCTCACTTTACACTCATTCTACTTACTTCTTCACCATTCTACTTACTTTTCTACCTACCTTTTACACCTTCCCCTTAAAATCTTACTTTCATACAATTATATCTTACACCGGCGTGTGAAATTCACGTTACTACGTGAGCTCCACCCTCACCTATCAAACCTACCTTCGGTTTTATTACTTTGGTTAGGCGGTTTGTTTATATACCCTTATTTCATATCGTGAATTTACAAAAAAGGAATCCCGGCCTGCCTTCAGGCCACACAATTATCCTATTTTGTCGTATTTGTTTAATTGGCCAATAAAGTGCAGTGCTTGCATTAGAATTCAATGCATGGGGAAAAATCGCACGGTTGATGGCTTTGAAAGAAATTAACAGCACGAATTCCTTGTCTGTTCAGACGCTTTCAACTTGTTTCCGAGGTGATTGTTTGCTGATCTGCGTTCCTTCATATCATTTTTTCACTAAAAAGACGGATTTTCTATTTAAGTTTTTCTGTATTTGAATCCATATTTTATAGAGATAGCTATTCAAAAAACCATAAGCATATTTAAATTGTGTCTTACTAAGGGAGATAGAGACCATATTCCCTCATTTTTAATATTAAATTTTGCCGATTCGCATTTGGCAAATGATAAATGTTTTCAAGCGACGTTTCAACAAAGTGCGAATGTTGTTTCCCACTTACAGATTTGATCTGACGACAAAAATTTTCCATTCGGGTATTACACGGAAATGATGAAATAAGTATACAAGAGCCTCAAAATGCTGTGTACACACCTCGTAATTAATAAATTACAACTTGTGAGTAATCCTGCATTTTCCTCAGGGATTTTATACAATTTTAATTACTTTATGTATTACTTATAATAATAAGCGTACAGGGAATGAGTTTAGAAATAAGATATTAATTTTATATTGGGCACTGCGAAATATACCCTAACATGAAAAAGAACTCTGTTATTCAAACAAAATAAGCCCAAAGACATCACTGGTATAAAATATTTTTGCAATTACCATAAACGCAAATCTCTAACTAAATAACTGATTGATAGCTAAGAATTATTTAAAAGATCTTCAGCACAATTAAAATCCTCAGAGGACTCAATAACGTCAGCCCATTAAAGTAGGAGCGAATGGCATCTTTAACGGAAAATTTTAGATTCCTGCAATAGGAATTTTATAAGGTGATAGATTATCAAACAAAGTTATGATAACGAAAGATAAAAAATCAAAAGATATGCTTTCACTCAGTTTATTTAAAATTGCCAACATCGTGGAATTTTAATCTCATTACTGGCGCGCGTTGATGAACTCATGGCACGTAGATGGTGAAGTGAGATAGATAGCTCAGTTGTCGTGTGCATCAGAGCATGACTCTGTAATCATAAAATCTCTTTACTCCACCATGAACCCAGCGGAGGACTGCGACTGAGGAATGAAGGGAAGGCGATGGAAGGGTGGTGCCGAAAAAGTGAGATAGGAACACACGGAGAGGAAGAAGGAGGAAGGAAAAGGAAGGAGGAAGAGGAATGAAAACACTGCCCACTGAGGAGAGAAGAAGACGGAGAAGGACGGGAAATGGGCTGTTGAATGTGCGACGTAGGGAGAGAGAGAGAGGGAGAAAGGCCTCTAATTGCACGCCTTGAGATGGAGGAGTGCTAGTTCCCCCGGTGAGGGACGGGGTTAAGGGCGGGCTAAGAGGAATGGATGCCGTGTAGATCCACGACCGGGGGAAAAAGAAATAATGAAAATTAGTGCGGGCGGGGAGCGGGACCGGAAAAAACGAAAGCAAAAGAGTGCGGCCGGGCGTTGGGAGTGTGAGTTTTGAAGGACAATGGATGGAAGACGCGCCTGCTACGTTTCTGGGAACCGGGGCCGACAGAAGTTAAGTGTTAAATGTGGGCCCGGCATTAAGGGACGCGGCAAATGAGGAGGAAAGTTTGGTTGAGATTCCGATTCATGTTTTTCTGAAAGAAAGTGCTCCACACACATCAGAGAAAATAAGAAGAGCGGGTTCGAAGAAACAACTACCCCAAATGGGTTTTTTCGACAAGTCTACGGCAGTCAAGCTCGCGAGCAAAATTAACCAAATGTCTCCGTGAAAGCTAATCTCGAAACTAACTAACGCTTCCAGAGGATTCGCTGAACCACTCTAACCTCTTCCCCCCGACAAAAAAAAGCTCTTAGCGCGTTTTCTATCCTTCATGCACCCGTCATATCTTCAGACAGTTTTCTTTTAGGTGAATACGGATCTCTACTCGAACATGGTACGCGAACACGGTTTTCCAAGGAGTTTTGGCACCAAATTTTTATACCGCAACTTTTACCTGGAACTTTAATTTCACCCGTTAATCATAAAAAATAATAGCGGTAAATAGCACTAAAACAATGCTTAAATCAGGTGATTTTTATTTTCATTGTTTTAAGGGGTCAAATTTATCCTGTCATTCTCAATTTCTCATGTGCTTCTGTCGGAGGGTCAAAATAAAATTCTGAACGATGAACGAACGATGACGAGAAAACGATGGGGAACACCCTTATTACTTGTGACCAAAAATCATTTCTCTCATCCTGATTTCACCTTTACAATAGAAGGACGGCGTCATACTACATTTTTCCGCTGTGGAAATGTAGTAGATATTACGCAATCCTTTAAATTATTTTTCTGCGCGAAAAGTAGACTGTATTTAGAGTTTCCAGTAAGATAAAGATAAAATTGTAGGTTGAAGAAAACACCTGAGATTGAAGACTGAGCAAGATTTATGTGATGACAGTGATAAATTGCCAAAAAATATTAATTTAATTTCTAACATCAAGGAAGTGTAGATAGGAGAAATAATCTTTCATTTTATTTCAGTTTTGAAGAATTTTTGCTATTCTAATGAGAGAGAATCACATGAGGTGCCTTCGAAGCAGTAAAGGGGCAACAGCAAATTTGTAAGCGAATTATAATGTCCGGCCCAATTCCAATCCTTTTTTGCCCACCCGTTGCCCACTTCCTAAGTTGGTGCCGTGAGGTGTTAACTGTCAACGACGATTTTTTAAAGATATTCTGACCCTAAATCGCTGACTCGTAAGGGGTCTATTCAGTAAATTAAAAAGGAAGTTAAGAGTCTCTAAGGAGTTATTTTTTTAATAGAAAGATCTTCAATGAGAGATCGTTAATTAAATATCTTATTAATCAGGACATAAAACCCCTTTGTGAGGTCACGAATATCTGAAAAATTTGCGAGACTAGAAATGACTCAATGTCTTTGGAGGCTGAATCTCAGAAGAAGATCACTAGGTAACAGAAAACCTCCAATATCCCGAGGGAGGGGACAACGCACCGAATGACAAAGTTCCCTATCCCAGGAAGGGGGAGGGACAGAGTACGAAGTCGGAGAGTTGGAACCAGTGATGATATGAGGGATGTCAATGGAAGGGAAGCAGGAAAATAAATCGGAAACCCACAACCATGAAAGTTACACAAACTTTTTCCTTTCAGGAGAAAGGTAAAAGAAAAACAGTAGCGATAGTGGGGGGGGGGAGAGAGAAAGAGAGAGGAAACAAGGCGACGGAATGGAGAAGCGTAAGTGAAAGCAAACTTAAGGGCTGATCTCAGGGAGGGAGGACGGAGGGTGGGCGGAGGAAGGGAGAGAGAGAGAGAGGATTGGGCCGGGTGGAAGAGGGTATTGAGAACGAAGAAATGGGAAGGATGTGTGGGCCAGGACGTAGCTTCCACGGCAGACATCAATCCGAACATTGGCCTGTCGCACCTCTCCCCTTCGCTCACTCCTCTACCAGCCTCCCCCTTATTGCCTGACATCCCTAACGCAATTTGCCTCATATGCTTCACGTATTTCATTCCTCGTCTCCTTTATATTTATTTTCATTATTTCTCTCTTCTATTACTCAATTCAGATGACTGATTGACAGAAAACTGATAGAGGGTCCCCAATGACATTTTTCCATCTTCCTGGAAGTGCTATTGCAATATTTATCATCCAAAATCTTCGCATTGCAGATTCGTCACATGAATTTAGCATTCATACTTCTCTAAATATCTCATATACACTGTTCCAAATTCTCAAGAATCCACTTTATTATGAAATTCTTTCCTTCAGATGCTTTAATGAAATATTTCCTTGCTTTCAGGAAGGTCTTCTTTCCAAACTTTCATTTAATAAAAGAATAATGTAGCTGAATGAATCTTTTCTTCTGCCAGAATTCTTTCTCTATCAGTGCATTTATGTGCACAGTATCTTTTTCCAAGGCTTAAGTATTTCCACTTTATCTAGCATTTGCTATCCCAGTTTCATACCATGATGTTTTTTCTGCTTTCTTTCAGAGATCATTATTTTGCTTCCCTTTGTATGTTGAAATGCACCATAGCCTTTTAAAATAGGGTCTCGTAAAATATTGTAAATATTGTTATATGATCAGTACAGAGTGCTTTGTTTTGTCGGACATATAGCCAAGTTCAATTTTTATTTTTGTTTCTTAATGGGTTTTTCCATATAAATATTGCGGACCATGGGGAACACTTCATATCATTGTTTGGCTCCTTTCACTACTCTTCCTTTGGCCGAAATGTAATGGATATCATATGTTTGTATGTATACCTTTGAGATACACTCCTTTTTTTCTAAGGGTAATAAGAAAATACTTTCTGCAAGAGGACGAAGAATATAACATTCAACTGGTCTTTTTCCATTCTCTTCTATGTGAGAGCACTCGGGGTTAGATATCCCTCGTAACTTCCTTTTCTTAAAGCCATATAGATATTCTTTGAGAGAATCTGCCTTTCATTCTATCCATCTACAAATATTCCATGTATTTCTCCTAATTCTTACGAATTGCATCCTATGGGTCAAAAATATTCGCAGTTATCCCTAACTACTTAGAAATAGAAGCAGTCTGTTTTTTTGTCCGAAGTTCGTCTGAAATGTCCATTGACATTTACCTCAGTCACATAAATTTCACAGATCGAATGGTATTGTCTGTTCATTGTCTTAATTCCAGCCTCTTTGAATAAATTTGTAAAAATTTTTAACCTCAATTTCGTCTTCATTAAGAGCAATTTCATCAATTAATTCCTATTATTTTGTTCAATTTATCCCCATTCTTAATGAGATCCGGGTAGTATGTATATCACTTTAATTTTTCTTCGCCTCTTATCAGGGATTTTCCCTTGCTGATTCAATAAGCACCATATTTGGTATGGTTTTTTCTCATGTGGATACCAAGTTAACAATTCTCTATAGACAGCTTTAAATTTCTCAAGGAAAACTCAACTCCCGCTTCTGTTAAATTTCTTTTTCTTTCTATTAATCTTTTCTGATCTCTGTGGTTTCCCCTTTAAGAGTTTATTTATTTCCAGGTATGTCAATATCTAGTTTTTCATTATCTACATGCGGAATTTCGTGAATCCCTTACACTTTTCGTATCTAAATCTTCATAAAGCAACTAATATATATATATTACTATACTAAATATATATTACTATGCTATACTAAAGTATCGACTTTTGCATTGTTTACTTGAGTGTTCCAATCGGAGCGAATTCCCAAATCCATCCCGTTTCTTGAATTTAAGTACGCATCAATCATCCCAACATTCTGACAACCACATCTAGATGCACCTAGCGGTATTTATCTTGGTTTCGAAAGCCATTTCCCACCAGAATATAGTACATTTGTGATCAACATCTAGCACCTTGAATTCTATATGGGGGAGTATGAAAGGCGTTCGTGATGAAGACGAAAAAGGGTTTTTTTTAATATCAGAATTTGACGCTGTAGTGCCAAACATATGGAAAGTGAAAGAGAGGTTGGCACAATCCCGAAACATTTGTTAAAATATGCTGGAATGAAGACACTGAACAGATAATACCATTTAATTTGTGCGAAATTTATGCGACTGATGAAATGCAGCGATGGAGAAGGGAGTGAAAAAGCGACGCTGGGAAAGAGGGGAAGAGGGAGCACGGGAATGGAAGCTAGGGAGATGGGAAAAGAGAACGTGCTGAGTTTAATGAAGTGGATTTCAAATTTTCAGTGGGAGTTAAGTTTTAACCAAAAAATGAACGATGCATGTGATAGGTACGCGCAAGGGAATGAAGTAATCAGGAATCCGCACTTGGTTATGTAGGGTTTAAAAGCCATACCTACATAATGGTTGTTTCAGTGCCCAGGCCAATTATCTGTAGTAAGATCTTCAGGAATCATCGGATTTTAAGATATACCCTGTTTAGTTTTCATTTACCATCTTTTTTCGCAAATTTTGGTCTTTCTGTTTCACTTTTCTTCTGCCGGAGAGCGACAGTCAAATTTCTCGCGGAGGATGGCCCAAATAATCATCACTCACAAAGGGGTTTTCCCACAATACTATATAAACGAGGTAATATGAGAGCAATGTGACATTTTAGGGATGACATGCTATGGCCTGAAAAGACTTTAAAATCAAGATAGAGGAGTTGAAAACGTCCAAAAATGACCTATTGTCATTTATGCATTGTGCCTTAGGTGAGAATTTAATTAAAGATAGAGACTTAATGATTTACGCGTTCAACTACACCCAAAATGCTCCAAAAGTGTTTTAAGTTCAACATACTTTCATCCCACGGCTTTACTCGACATAATCCGTGACCCCTCGCCGAACATAACGCGCTTTAATGTGGGAATGAATGCGTAAGCGTGGGAGGAGAGAGGAGGAGAGGGTCGAGGTAAGGAGGAGGAGATGAGACGGAAGAAGTGTTTGGAGAAAGATAATGAAATGGATTCTGGGGAGGTTGGGGAGGGGGGGGGGCGTAGATGGCGGAACGAGGTAGGGGAGGGGTGTGGGCGGTGGCGCTAATTACTACGGCATAGGAGGGAGGGGAAGTGTAGCTGTCGAGAAGGGATCGGGGGGAGGGTGGAGGAAACA
>LYUA01002047.1:1359-13926 GCA_002093875.1 Calopteryx splendens | reverse complement strand
GATGAGGGGGGGGGCGGGTTTGGGGAAGAGGGAAAGAAGGATGGCTTACCGGAGGGACAAGGAGGTGAAAAGTGGGCCCTTTCTTTTATAGGTCCCGGAGAGGTCGATGTTTTGGGGGAGGGGAGGGCGGGTAAGGGGCGGATAAGGAAAGAGGGAGGAATAAGGGAGAAGGAACGAAGGAGGAGATGGAGCGAATGAGGTCGGATAGCTGGGAGAGAGGAAGCGAATCTAGGGCAATAAAAGGCCTCTCTCACTGTAGCACCGTCCTCACGCGACGATCACCTCGGCTTCCTCTCCGGCATGTGCGACGCATCGACTTAAGTCATTATACGCTTGCATTCCTGGACGAGCCAAAGCCCGTAGACCAATCGGCCTAAAAATTCGTTCGTGCTGTGACTCACTGCAATTTGTAGTGGCAAATAAGAAGTATTGGATGGAAAATGGAGGAACGGATAACCTTAAAAAAGAGAAAGGTCTAAGGAGAAATGATAGTACAAAACATTCCCTTGGCTTTATTTTATCTCTCACTTCTCATACTTTCCGCACCCCTTAATTACGTCCAAAATACCGAATCTTTTTTCCTTCCCCTACATCGTGTATCCAACATTCTCCCCTCTATCAAAATTCCCTCTCGCAGTTTCAAGTTCACATACGAATAATTATCATTTTCCAATCAAAATAACTGGCACCAAAATTCCAAAGCTCCCATCCGACTTCAATCATTTTAACCGGCATGAGATGAAACACGTTTGCGTCCATAAAAATAGGAAGGCTGATTTTTAAATTTTGGTTCAGAAGGTGCTTAAAATATTTTGTATAAAAATTGATCAGGTCCGGGAGTCCGAGAGGTTTTCGCAATTTTTCTCCTTATTATAGTGTAAAATTATGGCGCAGAAAACGTTTCTCATTACTAAGATTTCATAATTTTCCATTTGGTTTGCATGATTTTATTTTTCACAAGATGATTTTTAGAGCTACGTGCCACGAAAAGGTCACATTCCTTTAACCTTTAAAACTACTCTTTCCGTTACCAATTTATCTTCTTTTACCATGATCGGCATTGAAATATGATTTTAAGATATTTTTAAATCGCAATATTATCATGGGAATTAAATTAAGGCAACTAAAGCCCAGAATTTTTTTGTTGATGATTTTAAAAACGTTTTTCTGTAATAGAAAATTGCAGGTGTACCTATAATATTCAAGAGAACATAATGCCTTATGGTTGGAAGATAATCCGCTGAAGGGTTTTAGATGGCCATACTTCGTATGCCCGGGGGGTATTCGTGAACGCGAACAGGTAGAGGAACAGGAATATTCAGAAATAATCAAGAAACCTTCGGTCAGGGGTCCAGTGCTCTAACCACTGGGTCAGCCCTTTCAGGAATAATAGCCAAGTATAATTGAATTCTTCCAAGTAATAAGGTATTTTAAATAAAATTTTATGTTCATCTGTATGGCTATTTTAGAAGGAAATCTTTATGCAAGCGGGGAAGGAGGAGGAAGAGAACAGTTATATCAGATGGCGCGAAAGGAGTTGGAAATTTTGAGAGTCATACAAAGTTAATAAAGGTCAGGAAAAAAGATTTTAGTTTCTATGGCGAGGATAATTATTCAGCAAATGAGCTGATCCCATGGATACCAGGAAAATTCGTAAAACCACGTCCACACAGTGGACGACATAGATGACTGGGCAATGATTTCAATATAGAATTAAGCAAAGGTGCAACATAGAAAAGAAAATTATAAGAATCTTGTATCATTTAAAATACTCAGGAAATGTATGCGTCAAAAAATGAAGAGAAATAGTAGGTGTTCCATGGTGAGAATGCTATCTTGAGTGCCTCTCACCCAGGACTGTTCATAACCCAGCACCAAGCTTTTGAATAGCTACCCTTCCATATTTGCTAGCATTAAGCTAACTATAATCAGTTCTACAGCGAGATTAGATGATTCAAATTTAAAAATGAGGCTTTTAAATAGTTTCAAGCCTCTTTCTTGAGCGTAATCCAGCATTCGAATGAAAGTTTCCAAATACGGATATTTTTTTATATAGGTAAGTGAAATTACTAGTATAGTATATTCAAGAGAAAATAATACTTAGTGTTTGGAAGATAATCCGCTGAACGGTTTACTTATTAGTAAAAAAAACTTTAATACGGAGCGTAGGTCCAGGTAATTTCAAAACATGGCCTTTAAGGGAAGAAGATACGCGTAGATTGGAGGCTTTTGAGATGTGGGTATGAAGAAGAATAGAGAAAATAAAATGGACAGAAAGGGGCACTAATGACGACGTTTAAAATATGGTGAGAGAAGAGAGGAAGTAACTAGGCGAAATCCGAATTCAGAGAAATGTGTGAAGGAAATAATGAGAGGTCTTTGTGTCTTTAAAGACCGTAATATACCTAAGGAAAAATGCTGGGTAAGCGAGTAAAAGGAAGGAAGAGAATAGGTTTTTTAGACCCAGTGAAGGTAGGTAGAAAATACGAAGGACTGAAGGGGGATATGTTGAAGGGTGAAGCAAAAGGAAATTCGCGAGTACCGCATATACATGAAAGTGTTTAAGGGACCGTCCAAAACCTAGCTTTAGTAGACTGATTACCTTCGATGATAATGAAACACATAAATACGTATATTGTACAGAAGCAAGGGTTGTGAAGCCACTATGGAAATAGATAAATCCTGCAGCGTCATTTTCAGCCGACGTAAACCGTTAATGTGGCTTCTAAACTTGTTGGTCACACATTTGGGGCGGTAAGTAATACATTTTTATTTCAGCCCATAAACACACGTATCGCTGAAATGTTCAAAATGCATAAATAGCTGTTGAAGTGCGTAAATATGTGTATTCTCAGGATTAGATATTTGTAATACCTTGTATTCCAGAATTTTTTGTCAAAGTTAACAGTGAAGGAATTAGTTAGGCTAAGGTTTATGACAGGCTCGATTAAATATCAGACCAGAATCTAAATTTTTCAAACCTGAATTTAGACATCTTTAAAAAGTAATTAGGAATTTAGAAGGAAGAGACTATTATAGCTGCAAACTGTTTACATATATTCTTTAGGGGTATTTTACTGGAATTCGATATTTCCCTCAGTATTGCTTACTGCTACTCCAGGCAACAGATGTAGGGAAAAGATGTAAGCAAGTTCCTAACAAAATAACTACGCTCAACCGTTACTACTTTCAATGTTTCAAGTGTGCCGAAATAAAGAAAGGGTTACTGTATTGGTATGCCCATTAGAAATCGACCTTAAACGGTAGAATGCCAATAATAAAATAATAATAATCAAATTAAGACTTCACGGCAGACTTTTAAGGAATGGCGAGCAGTCTGGAAAGAAATAATAGCGAGCAGTCTGGAAATAAACTTCATTTGAAGTGACTTATCGTTCATTTTTGGATAACCAGTTGCAAGATGAATGTAATTTGTATCATAATTTATTTCCAAGAATATACTACTCTGCCTGAAAAAATTGATGATTAAACTTTTAATTCCAGAGGAGCGTCATAGATAATTTATTAAAATACCTACTCTTAATTGAATTCCACGCATTTAGGAAAACTTCAACTTTCGTATCTTTTTCATTGGGTATACACACTTAAAACGTTATTGAAAAATAGCTAACGATATAACAACATTACTAAAAATGAACTTCAATTAAAATATATGCTTCACACAAGTAGAGAATTTAAATTATCGTTGATGATGATCTCGGAAAGGGTTTGAAACGCAGAAGCGCTTTCGCCGGAGATCGAGCCTATTCTTCAATTTATTAAGGCTGTCCTAATACATCTTCCCCAATCAATTTTCTTTTATACGATTGGCGGCCAGAATTGGGCCACACAAAAGCCCATTTCCTCCGGCTGTTGCCTCTTCGATTTGTTTCAATGATCCCCAGACGGGGTTGAGGGGATTTTCTTCCATTCTGCAGTTGAGAATGAGATCTCCTGAGGTCTACGAAGAATGTTAAGAAAAAGAAAAAAATCCTATGCAAATGGGAATGAAAAGAAATGGAATTGCCTTTGATTAACCTTGAGTCAACTAACCACCAAAATCCTCCCCGTTCCATGGGTAAAAATTTGAAAACACTCCGATAACCTTCTTACACTTTCATAATTATTTGAAAGGTAATTATTAAATGAAGCAATGTCTTTAAAGACCAAGTAAATATGGTAGTATTACAGAGAGTGGAAAAATCCATCGAAAAACTTTACAACCGAAATAAAAGGCGAATTGAGAATAATACCAAAAACGAATGCCGAATTCAAGCGAGATTGAGTGAAGCAGTAAACTCGAGAAAATTGGTGGAAAATCAGAAAACATATGAATAACCTCTCGCCGAGGAAAAGAGATGCATCACAGCAGCAGTAATTGCTGGACTGATTTTCCAGGTCACCTCTTCCCTTGATGGGGCATATTTTGTGGTGGGAGTGAGCACCACAGTCTGCATATGCCCCGCAAGCCGCCGCTAATGCGTGTTGAACGGGATGTTAGGTCACCAGAAATCAGTGTCGTCGAGTATTATTGGTGATACACATCATTCTACTTTCGGGAACTTCAAATTAAAATGCCGTTCTTGGTCTTTTGGTCAAGAATTGTGCGAGAGGGGAAGGATTCTTTCAAATGTATTTTTTCGGATTCCATGTTATGAGTTTGTGAAAATATTGTGATTATCTAGTAAGTGCATGACGTTACAATGATATGCTCGAGAGTTTTTTCAGGATAGGGACATATATTTTAACTCCAAGGATTCAAATTACCCTTTTTAAATTTTTTATATAGGGTTAATTATAGGTCTGAAATTTCCATGATCCTGTTCACTTGTTTTCTGCTTTTTTGAATGAAACTGACATGGGCAACTTTCCAGCCTTATGGTATATTTACCTTCCGATGAGGACTTATTAATACGAGTATATTTTTCGGATAGGGAGCAATTTCTGAGGCCAACTCTTTCAACTCCCGTTCTGGGATTCTTTCCGGCCCTGGGGATTTTTTAACTCTTGTAGCTAGCAGTTGTTTAATCAATACCTGGCTCTTTATGATGACGCCACCCATCAGTTCATTGACGCCAGGGATATTTTCGTTTGATTTTGAGTCATTTTCGTTTTACACGATTTCAAAATAACCGTTCATAAAATTAGCTTTATCAACACTGTATACAACTACTTCGCCATTTTCGACCTATATTGAATCAAAGGTTTCGCGTTTACCCTGTAAATCCCTAGCGTAGGACAAATAAAAACTTAGTTCACAAAGTCAACCACTATTTTCTCTTAAATTTACGTAATGTCTTTGATCAGTTGGAAACGAAACTGAGAAGAAACATCCGGATTTAGATACGCTGATTTCGCGGTAAACCTAAATTTGAGGAGGGTTTCGAGCAACGACCTCAACTACCTTTAAGATTTTAGGCTTTCTAGGTATTTATACTAGCTTCTACGCGTGAATTTAATGCTTTAAGTTTGCTATTGATTAAAACGTGGTAATTATTTATTGCTAAGTTCTTTTAGTGCTCTTTAAAATCAGTGGTAATATAAATAATTAAGAAAGTTAACATTAGCACTTAAGGGATTTTGTCGTAGTTTCAAAAACTGGGTGATGCCTTAGAGCACCCCATATAAAACAAAATTTCCTACCTACCAGAACAATGCGGGAAAACGAAGTGGGATAGGGAAGTTAACTGGCCCGAAGATCATGATGGGGAGTCAGTTCAGCGTATGAATTTCATACACAGGTGAGCTCGCTCGAGGTGACCTTTGTTCTTAGCTATCACGAAACCAACCTTTGAGTTGAATATTGCAAATGTCCCTCCAAACACAATAAGTTATTAGGCTTTCAGTTAGGTTATGTAATTTGAAGTTTTATATTTTGACAGTCATTGCCTGCTTTGCTAACAATATCAATTAGAGTAGAAATAGTTTGTGACGGGGTTCTCACTGATGAAGCATTCTAAAGTTTAATTGCGCCAATCACATGAACGAAAGCTATCTCATGGCATGACGGCATGAATGCGATGCGATGCATATGATGTACGAAAACCTCAAGAAGGAATATTATCCAGGGAAAACAAGTGGAAGTGCACGCAAGGCGCACTGAGAAATAGCTCTTAGGGATCGTCCAAAAACTACCATAAATAGGTTGATTACCTTGATGATGATATAAATAAAGTGTGCTTGGTAAAGGGTCCCGGGGATAGACTCACGCCTCACTGCTAAAAGTGTGACGACTAATATGGACAAAAATACTGAGGAAAATGCCACAGCAGGGCACTGCATGCAGCCACGCGCACGGGTGATTCCCAAAGGATTAAGTTATAGGCTGATTCAATCGAAAAACTCCCACGTGGAAAACGGTTGCCTGCTTTCTCTCACGTCGTGAAACTACTCCGTCCACCCTGTCAAAATATTCTTCCCTATGCGAAGAACCACTTCCATTTACTGCCCACGGAGCACGCGGAAACAAACAAGTGATCGATTTAACGCTCGAAAGACCCAAAGGTTTAAGTGCGCAGTGCGGCTCCGCGCCTTAGCTTTCTTTGGCTTATTCGCCATCGATGTTTGCTTATGGTACAGTTTTACTGCCGTAAAAACGTCCGCAGCTCAAACTGCTTATTTCGCACTGGAAAGTGCATGCCAAAGTTTAGCATTTCCGTTCAATTCGGGAAAGATATATATATATGAAAATGCACGTTCAAGACTCTAAAACACTGAGAACAACTCCAAAGATTCGGGAAAACGCTACGACGCCGAAAATAACCTATTGCAAGTGGATCATGACAGGCACAAAAGTCATATATCACAGAGAAAGGGATGGAGGCAGTAATCAAGCATAAAAAATGGGTGGCGCGCATAATATTACTCGATATTAAGCAATTTGTAAGGTATTTTGGTTATCCGTCGGTAGTTGAAGGACGAGATCGAAAGTTAAATCTTTCTTAAAGGAAAATACGTAACGATAAATTGCGATAATACGTAGCGATGTATTATTTGATAGAGTAAGACGAACGTGCCTCATAATGATTATTATGGCTATAAAAATCAATCTCTCTATTGACGAAAATATCTAGTGAAGGAGCGTAAAAGATATAAAACTTCCTTATCATCAGATCTCACAAATATTAAAAAATGCTATCAATGAGGTGTTGGCTAATCCTGAAGAAATATTAGAAGTATTTTTTTTTACAAGCCATATCTACTTAGCTTTCGAAACTATCGTATCCTATGACCTGTGTGCCTTCTTGATCTAATTACTTTTTTATATAATACTTTAGTATTTTTGCTGAGGTCACTGAAGCCTAGTGAGGAGACTGTTCAACTACTTGCCGGAGAGAGAGTGGTTTATATCCCGGGTGATGCCTTCGGGAAACTCCATCTAAAATCCAAGCGTTACAATTCTCTGGCTACGAGAACTCTGTGGGAAACTGAATGAATGCAAAGGGAAAGGAACGTTTAGGGAAACGAAAAGGGAAAGGAACCCCCCTTTTACCTTGAATTTAAGAATTTCTCACAACTTATGCTGTGCAGGGTGGCCTCTGCCATCACCAACCAACCATTCAATATCAAAACCAAAAGGGTTGGTGATTGTGGTGGTGGTGGACACTTGAGGTATTACGCTGATACAATTTATTTCTGTTCCCAACCCGAAGGGAAATAAAACTTGAATGGAAAGAAGCGAAATTTGATGCTGCGACGGCTGCCCCTGGAGCTGCTTTTGGGCTCCCAGGACGCTGGTCAATATCCAAAGATGTGCGGCCATTTTTGAATCTGCTGAACCACTACATTATTTGGGTTTCCCTCATGGCATCATTCCTTCTTCATCTTAAGGAAACTGGTAATCTGACCAACACGTAGTAGGTACATCTCACACAATTGCTACCTAACAGGGACTGATGCAAAAAATGGTTCAAAAATTCAGGCATGCACATGAAGGTATCCCTCTGCGCTGTGAAACATGAAACCACCTTGCCGTCATGAGTATTCGCGTGAAAATTTAGGTTGTTATTATGCAATGCGCTAGTTGATGCAATTCCTTTCTCGAATCGATGAAGGAATTACCACAAAAATTATTATGTTAAAATATGGGAATAATGAGGAAAGGAAAACGAGTTAGACTGTTTCGCCAAGTCACAAAGCGTCACATATCGTTCTACCTCGTTTTGCAATGAGCTACTTCGCCGTGAGTCCCTTTTTATTACTTCCCCACAGAAAGTGCAACAAGGTGCATGGTCATAGACTCTGGGGATCATTATTTATTCTTCATTTAGCTCAACGTTTTATGAAACTTGAATATTTTCAAACCAAAGAGCAAAAAAATATTAATAAAAATACTAACAGGAAAGGTGACGATTCATACCGGTGGAGTAACTCCAAAGTCGACATACGGGGAAGTCAACCCGAACAGGCCATTTTCGGACTGCCTTTGCCCTCATTTTCCAAATGGATCGAATGCCATTAAATGCTCGTCAAATGCTAAACTGCTACTAGTGATACCTATCCCGATCCGAAAATGGTAAACGCAGATTTCTACGAGAGGCAGAGACGACCAG
Organism: Calopteryx splendens; assembly: GCA_002093875.1. Lineage (NCBI taxonomy): Eukaryota > Metazoa > Arthropoda > Insecta > Odonata > Calopterygidae > Calopteryx > Calopteryx splendens. The sequence continues at coordinate 5,374 of LYUA01002047.1, read as the reverse complement.
AGAAACCTCTTTCAGCCAAGTATGCCCTTAAGGTCTTATATCCTCTACATAGCACATACACTTTCATGTGACTAGCTTAAACGGCGCCGGAGGAAGATTGTACTAATTTTTTACCACTTGGATCGGCCGAGTTTAAAACGTAGTTTTAAATCTTGTCCACTTAATTTCAATTAAAGGATTTAAACTCCACTTGAGTAAGTACACAAAAGCTTAGAACACAATTCGTTTGCCCTGGTCTGAGAATAAATTGGAAGCAAATGGCACTGAATTTTTATGGATCCAAAGTAATGAATGAGTTGGTGTAGTATAGCCAATTCAATTACATTGAAAATTCAATTGAAATTTCTCTCGTTAGAAGACCAAATGAAAGCAATGAAATTAAAGGAGACTGTTTCCGACTCTGCTTGGTGGAAATTCATAATTATAATAAGTGCTAAGACAAAAATTACTTTTCCACATATATATTTGGAGAAACAAAGTTACTATTACCATTAGAATAATTAAAATTAAACAAATTAAAATAAAAAATTTTCTTCTTAAATACGTACATTTTAAATGTCATTATTAATAATGGCAGAAAGTATTCCGAAGTGCAGATAGGTTTTCTTTAGTGGTGTGTCCATCAGATACCTACCTTAACCGGTAGATTACCATTGATAGTAATAATAATATAAATAATGATGTTTTTATGACAATTACAAATAATTTAATTTTATATTCATAACGAGTAACCAACACACATCTTTAGAGTGCAAGCAAATGCGTTTTGTGTAAGTAACTCACGTTTGATGTTATGGAGCTGAATTAAAAAGTCTAAATATTAGAAGTGATGTATATTCCGGCATTGTTTAAAAATACGTAGCTACGTTTGGTAAAATTACTCGAGCAAAACGCTCTTGTAATTGAATTAATATCAAGGTCACCTTCCTCCAAGGTTTTCGGAAGACCAACCGGAAGTTCTCTACGGCTATTTGAACTATTGTCTCACAATCTCAGTTACAAATGCAAACTTTTTCATAGTCAATTACAAATAAGTCCCTCTATCACCAAATATTCGCTTCATTTGTATTATTAAAATTCATATTCTGATTTCACAATATTACTGAGTCATTTCCCCTCGATCAATTTTCTGCTTTTCACTAATACTCTCCCAATAAAAAATAAATTATTAAAATTCTTTCTCCTACTTTACTGTTTCCTTTTAACACTTACCTACGTCTTGCCCCATTTTACTAGTATCGTCGTAAAATCTTTCTTAAACTATAATTAGGGCTGGATGAATTCCGCTCAAAATTTTAATTTAAATATTGCAAAAACCTTACCAATTTAGAGCCAACGGTCAAGTCGCAAAGAAACTGATATCTCTTGAACCACTTCCCTCATATTTCAAACCTTCGTTTCAAATCTCGCATTCCTGATCCCTCTCGAGTAACTTCCCCACATGTCTCTCAATTATCCAGTTTTTCTTTGCCTCCCGAAAGAGCTCGTTTCCATTTGCGAAAAAGTCTGAATATTCCTCTGCCGGCCTCTTACCGAAATTCGAAATTGTGTATCGGGATAATGTAAACCGAAGCATGTGGTGGACGAAATTGAGTGTGGATAAATATTTCTCATTGGGTTTATATGTTTTCCATGTAGACCGTGCACTTTCATTAAAACCTGCGTTAATTATATAAATAAACGTAGCTACAATGCACGAGAGCAATGACCGCACCAAGTCTAAAAAATTGACATTTTTTTTTTTAATAAAAGCGTTGTTCGCACATATATATAATCAGAGAGGAAATTTCAATGAATATGGCAACATAAATTCGAACATTAACTCCCAGAATTTTTCCGTCCCTCTAATATATTCGACAACTTTCCGCCGGCAAATTCCTCTCTCCAGCAGCCAGATCTGAAACTTCTTTTTGACTTCCTCTCCCTCGAACTTACTTTTTTCTGTACCATATTTACACATGAAAAGTATCATAGGTGTGAATGAAGGTATAAGCAAGGCAGACAATTAAGTCCGTAAAATTTTCGGCTTACAAGTATTTATACTTTATCACTCAGCTATGACACTAGGGTAATTGTTGAGCGCACCGGAAAATGGAACCCCCGTGAATGCAAAACTACTGCGAGAGACAATGTTTTTGGAGGGGGATGGGAGCTATGAGAAGCTGTAGAAGGATATTTTGCACAATATTTTTACCGATCGGAAGCGTTCCCGAAGCCAACGATGTTAAAATAATTTCCTCGGACCCTCTAAAGCATAATTCCCAACGTGGTTTAGAGGGCCGGATGATTAAAAACAATCTTCGGTCATCTCAGGGAAACTAATTAATTTTGGAAACGGAAATTTATTAAGAAAAGGTATCCATTCCCTAATTACCTACGGATCCTTGATTTGAAAACAACGCCCTTGCAAACATGTCTCGACGATGTCTATACTTTCCCCTCGGCCATGACTGCTTCACGCGCTCTTCTTTCATCTCGCAGAATCCGCACGTTTCCTCCACTTGGCCCTCTCAATGCCGCAATTCCTTCCCTGAATCATATCAAATCCATGTACACCCGCGTCGTCCCCACTCTCCTCCCGCCGCGTCAGCTGCCTCCCACGCCCTCTTCTCACGCTCTCCCTCCTCTCCAGTCCACGTCAGGCCCCAACCCACGAATGATTTCCATATCCATTTTTCACAGGGAAAGCGGGAGGGCCACGGTCGCCCATTCATGAGCACGGTGCGAATCATGATGGCTGCCTTTCGCTCACGCCACGTCTCCACCTCAGGGGGAGGGAATAATGCAACAAGGATTCATGAAGAGTGACAAGTAAAGCGGGGAGATGAAGGAAGCGCGCCGAGCCCTGACCTAGAGGAATGTATCACGCACGGGTAATGTTCGCCAATGCCCTGTTCACTACTATAGTTTAACATAAACATTTCATGGGATTATTACATTCATTGTAAACCAATCAAACGATATTCTGTAAAATAGTAACAAATATTTGTCTATTGTTTCAAATTAAGTCTCCTCTTGATGTCTCATATGTACCTATATAAATTAAAATTATTAAGCTTTATTTTTTATAATACTAACATTTTATGGGATAATAGTCATCTTAAATAGAAACAGATATATGTTATTCGTTGTGATGAAAAAGTTGTTTTAATGGGTCCAAAAAATGTAGACATTTGCTCACCAATATCGGAAACTGCCTGTAATGCAACGAATCGCCTGTAACTCCTTTAGTTGGGGTTCAGAACATTTGGAACAACAGCAAATAGATGGATCATTTATAAAGCTCATAGGGAATTATGTATCATCACTCTCATGTCATTAGTTCAATGCATCCTTAAAATTTTGGTAATTTCAAAAACAATTCTTGCGATTAACGCATATCTCCCAAATGAGTCTCCAGCGCACACCGGACCCACACACATGCTCAAGCGTTCACCGACCACCCTTATTTCTAATTATTTATTAAATTTCTTTTTACATATTTCTAAACGCATTAGTTGCCTAGAACTGATAAAATTACAATACTTTATTAAAAATACGATATCTAGTGGATAGTAATATTTTGCATTGCCATGAATCCACCGGATTAGATGGTCTATAATTTTAATGGCTTTTGCAAGATCGCAGTCTCAAATTTTGTCCTAATGACCGACAGTGAAAACTTTTAGTGCGACTATTAAACTTTTATGACCGTAATAATTGAAAAAGTACCCAAGCAAACACTTAAAACGAACATACGATGCTGGTTCATTTATGTTCAACCATGACTAATATATTACGACTATAAAAGGCAACACCTAGGGTGAATTCCTCCGAATGGACACACTCCCAGATGATAACATTACGGTACTGCACCATGCAAAAATAACTACTACTGCAAATTACTGTCATTTTAAGTAGCAATCTGTTGCTCCGAGTTAGTTGACAATGCACTCATAAGCGTCAATGATTATATTCTTTACACTAAAATAGTCTTTAGATTCACTTTCTCTCGACCTTCCTTCCTATTACTATG
>LYUA01002046.1:370642-387479 GCA_002093875.1 Calopteryx splendens | reverse complement strand
TCCGGTGATAATACGCCCTCTCTTACGATTACTCACTCTTCCGCTTCAAGGGACGGCGCACGTCCCCTCTCTCTCCCTCCCCACACCTTTATTTTCCTCCCACCTGGCCACGCATCCACTGGCTTAATTTCATGCCCCGTGTACTTCACACTCGAAGCTCCTAGCTCCACGGGGACCGATTTCCCGTGGGTCAACAGCTCAAATATTAGTGCATTACGTGGTTGATTCTTAAAAGTAAAAAAGGTAGTTAGTGAAAAATTCCTTAAAATTTGTTTTCGGACTCTGAAATATACACTTGAAAAATTATTACGATAGTTTTCACTTAGAGAGACTTAATGTATACTAAAATAATAATAGACAGCTGCACGTATTACTGTGTAGGAACAGCATAGAAAATTTTTTTAACTCGATGTCACATACAGGCACAGCGACGATATGGACAGCAAGATAAAAAAACAGATCGAAGACAGAATTCAGAGAAATTTAAAACATGATACTCATATAGAATCTTGGCTGCAAATGTATAGAAATGGTAATTCAAGCCCTATTACACGTGCCAAACATGAGTGATGGGGAAGAAAGAAAATTGCAAGCTGCATTTATAATCATCATCGTAGACTTTCAATCCTAAGATTGGTAGAGACTGCAGCCCTCCATTCTTCCTTATCCCATGTTAGTTCCCTTACTCGTCAGTAGATCTTCCTTATAACATCCCTTTTTACGTGTCCTACATATACCCTCGCTCTTTCCCCTGGGACTTTCCCTTCGATGATGTTTTTTACGAATTCGTTTCGTACGTAACGAATACATTTTGTCTCATGGTGGCGAAACCATCTGGTTTTTCTTTTTCGTATGATGATCCATATGATACATTTTCCTTTTCTGATCTCCTGTATACTTCTGCAATTATATCTTTATCCGCCCGATTGATTTTCGGCAATCGTCTCCAACTCCAGGTTTGGAAGGCTTCTATTCTTCTCTGCTGTTTTTCCGATGCATACAAATACTTTGATTTCATTTTATTTTCAATTTTTTATTTGATCCTACGAATGTTACACGGGACTCAATGTTCCTTTCTCATTGTATTTCTTGGTCATCCCTTTATTTGGAATTGCAATCATTACACTTTTCTTGTAGCCCGCCTGCAATGTTCCACTCTCGTAGCCGTCCATGATAACATCGTACACGTTGTCTTTACCTTTCACTCCGAGCACCTTGAATATGTCTACCTTGATTTTGCCTGCGGCAGGTATCTTGCTTTTCGTCAGGCTTTTCACCGCTCTGTGGAACTGATGTCTTAGAATATTTTGGCTCGATATTTATTCTCTCCTCTCGCTCTCATCTTTTATTAGTTTAACTTTCAAACTTCCTCTTCACTAGCTTGCATACTGTTTCGGTATTCCCCTTTTTCGTATTTTTTTCGATTTCGATTTACCAACGTTGCGTGGTTTCCTTTCCTTTACTCACTAGATACCCTTCTGCTACTTCCGTGACAGCTTTCTTTAGTTTATTCGATCTTCCTTCGGTGCTGTTTTCTTTCCCTCCCTTCAGTTTTTATTCGGTGGCATTGGTGAATCTTTCCCTGCTGTCGTTCTTCAAGGTTTTTCGTGTTTCACCTGGATTGTTTTTTTTACAACTTTATCTTCTTGTGTTGGAGACGGTTTTCTAAGGCCACTGATTTGTTTTCACTTTATCTCTGCTTCCGGTTAACTCTTCCACTGCTTCACATGGTTCCAGTACTTTAAGGATGCAGTCGATTTCCTATCTCGCCCTATCCCCCAGCATCTTCCATGTGTATCTTTTTCGCAGATGCTCCTCGAAGAGCGTGTTTGCTACTGCTATTTACATTGATGAAATTAAATGGCATCTAAGAGAGCTTAGAAGACAGTCTTCACAGGGAAGGACCTTGGAGGAATTAAATTAATAATAGACAAATATACACTTCAGTATGAAGAGTACTTCAGCTTCTAAAGATATAATATCACATCAAATGTATTATTATAGTTAAAGTGACATATAACATTACGCGACGTATAAACAACTTGATAAAAAAATTCCAATCAATATGGTGTTACTCTGAAAAATTTAAAGCACTAAAAGTTGAAAAGAAAAAGGGTGAAATTTTATAAAATTATGAAAGCTCTTACTCTATCATATGGGTTTGAAACTTGGGTTTTCGGGAAGAAATAACATATAAAATAACCATTTTCTGAAAACTTTTCTAAGAGGAGTTTATAGTTGCATAAAATATATCCCATCAGAGGTGAAAACATTCGGATAATAATATACGGACAGTAAAAAAATGACAGAATACAAAAATACGGTTAACTCACGTTGATAGAATGGATGGCACAAGAATCCCAGGCTTAGCAATCGTGTACTGAATAAGAGAATAGATATATCATGACCAAGAAAGCCATGGACGTCTTCACTGGAGAAATTTTCTAAATCGAGGTGGGAAGGTGATAATGATGACTCAATAGCGTTATGAATGCCACGTTCCCTCTTATAACTTTTCAGTCGTTACGAGAAGGAAAAGAGAGATTAAAAAAGTGAGATAGGTGAGCAGGTATTCACGTATGATAAGTAGTAAGTGACAAGGAGCGATCAAGGAATTAAGGGATTGGCAAGTAAGTGAACAGGCTTGTAGATCTGCAATATTTAAAAACAGACTCTTTTTTACTCAAAATCCCGAAATCTCAATTGTATTCACAAATTAAATAGAGATGTCCAAAAATTTATGTTAGTAAAACATTTGTCTTTTGCTGTCTTCCGTTAACTCGTAAAACAAAAATAAAAATACCTTCAGGTTCCCGCCGTCTCCTTTAGAGCTATTATGTCCACGGATTTTACTCCGTCAAGACCACGGAAAGATAGACCGTAAGCACCGTTATAAATGGATAGAAGTGAGTTGTGACGTAACAACTATGGGCTCGCCCATTTCCCAGCGAAAGGAATATGATCTTCCAATTTTAGCCGTAAAATAACGAGTCTTTTGATGCTTAAAATAAATCAAAAACAGAAATAAAAAATTTGTGAACTCGCAAAGGTCATGACGATGAGAAAATTTTATAAAATGAAGTCTTAGTCGTCACTTTGTAGAATTAGTCAAAAATAGTATCATAGTACTAGGAAACACTTTGTAAATTTCACAGTATTTCACAGGTCTTTTTCAATTTTGCAAGACTATCAGTTACAAAACAATTATTAAGGAAAATATCACTTTTTATTTACCCTACTTGTGTCAAGGAAGGGGAATATTGTAGAGGTTTGAGAGGGCAGGAGGGGGGAGTGCTGAACTAAATGAAGCAGTATGCCTTTTTGTTTTAACCGTTGGAATTGGTGGGAAGTGATAGCTGACAGGCGATAAGGAAGAATCTTAAGGCGACATTGAAGAGTGAGAATTGTGTGGGGGAAAGTATTCATTGGTAAGTTTAAAATATTTTCCGTGGAAAATTATCTCCAATCGTTCTAATGAGCCCAGTCTAATGCCCTTTATTTCCACGTGAATCGGAGTCATGCAAAAATTACCGTGTCCTTTATCCGTTTAATGTTTCGAAAAATGTGACTTCTCATATTGGGAAAAAAATTAAAATTTTCGAGTGGTGGATCTAATTGTAACGTTTCTCCTCCTTTATCATATATCAATGCTATCACGAGTTTTGAAATGCTAACTTATAAATGCCCGAGTTTTCCAGTGGATCACGTTTTTATTTCACAATGATTTGGCTATTATTTTTCATGGGCACGTTCACGGATGTTCAAAACGACCTTACTTTATCTTTCTCGAAATCTGTGTCATAGATAACGAAATGCAACCACTATCATTTGATTTTACCATACAGATCCTAAGGTAAGGAAACGCCTGACCCTGCACCGAATCGTTGCAGCTGGGTCGCAAGATCCATGTTCGAAAACTGTTCGCAACAGGGAAATATCGCATTATGGATGGCGATTGTGATTACGCGCTATGAAAGATCCGTGATCGCGCTTCTGATCTCTTCCATCAACAGCAATCGTAAAATCATCAATACTGGTCGTGTTCCTTGCATGTAAAAACTGTATTTTTTGAAATGAAAAAAATGTTCCACGGACCAAATATTTATTGATATGAAATTTCACGTTACTGCCATAGAAACAGTTTTTTTACAAAGGGTAATTCTATCATTTGTATCAATGAATGTTTAATTTAGTGATCAGAAAGTTTTTACGGAATGAACTGCAAAACAATTACTTATTTGTTTAACGTGGATTCAAAGGTGAAGCGTATAAGTTTTGCTTGCCATTTTTATTAGAAGAATTATTGACAAGGACCTAAATAAAGATGTAAAGAAGACCAGTAAAGACTGATAAGGAGCATTTTTTAAATGCTCTTTATTTTTATGACTCCAAAACTTGATCGTTGAGGTAAGAGATATAAATTATATTGATACAACTCTGATTTCCTGGTCTCGTTGTACTCTATTATTATGCTGGAGGGAGATAAGAATTTCTTACTTCTGATTGAGAAAAACCAGTATTTTTTCAGTTAATTCAAATTCTAAACTAGAAATTGTATCAAACACTTACTGTGCTATAGTTATTCTAATTTTAATAATTATATTTTAGCATTCCTCTGGTCTTATTCTATTTTGGTGAATTGAAAACATCAAAGATATCTTAAAGTTTTGATACAGTGACGTTGAATAGTTTTAATGAGTTACTTCTACTGATCCGTACACTGATTTATAATGAGGATAGTATGTCTTTATGCAAAGCTTCCTTTTTTTATTTTTCCTGTCAGCAATAAAATTGTACTTTAATGGTTAATGGAGTATTTATGTGCAACCTGGTAGTCCAATGGGTAGAATGTTTGGCTACTGACCACATGGTCACGGGTTTGAATCTAAGATGATGGCTATTTAATCTAAAATCCAAGTGGTACCATTTTCTGGTTACTGGAACCTAGTAGTGAACTGAGTTGATGCACAGCGTAAAGACCTCGTTTACGTACCCTGAATGTAGTTCGCGGTGAACTCAACCCTCAAAATCCATTGGGTTGAATACTGTTGGATGGCCATTAATATTATAATTTACTAATGTGTCATTAAAAGTTAGCAACTTGTTCTTTTATTGATTTTAAATAATTACTATTGAAAAATTAATATATAATTTTTTCGGATTATATTGCTGCATATTTTTTTTTGAAGCCACATATTCTTTCAAATTCCGATTCGGTATTTAAGAACAAATTCAAAAATAAAGGTAATTTACATCTATTTCGTCTCACTCTAAATTATATTGAATGTCACTTCTCTGCTGGTAAATGTATTCTCAGATTTTAAGAGGAATGTGTTTTAATGCATGGTGAAATATTCGTCCATTATCCCCCATTTTATTCGTTCAAGTGATGCAAAGAACAAGGTGAGCGCAAAGTATGATTGACATTAAAGTAGTGGTGGCTCCATCTACCCTTCTCGTTCCAACGGAGGAGGAGAATGAGGGGAGGGNNGCTCCATCTACCCTTCTCGTTCCAACGGAGGAGGAGAATGAGGGGAGGGGGAGAATTTACTTTCCTTTATTTTCTCTCCTGCCTTTATTTCTAGTGAATTTTCATTTTTATTCCTCCTATATCTGTGTTTACATAATAACCTCTAAGCCACCGCTGGTGTGCGTGGCAGGTGTTGAGTCCTATACGTTTACTCCTCCTTTATATAGGGTCTATATGTTTGGATGTGATAGTATTATCATTGATGACAATTGTAAAAATCTGAATCATATGATTTGTTGTGTTAATATAGTTTTAAAATGTGTCATTTACTCTTTTTGTTCACATTCATATATTAACTTGCTGTAAAATCGTGAAAAGAGGTTTAAGGTGTTTTTTTTTCTCATCTCTATTTCAAGTTGCATGTGCAAATCTTTTATAACGTAGTGCGTGTGTTCAATTTATTCGGCTGACTTTTATGAAGAACTTTGTGGCGCACGTTGCTGATGAAGGAAAAGTTTATTTGAGCTGACTCGCCATTTCATCACTCTCGTTCCCGGACGGCGAAGTTGAACTTCCATTTTAGAAAACTTCCACGAAGGTATACTGAAGCCCGTTACCTGTGTTGCCTTGCACTACTAAGTGAAGACCCTTACTACAGTGGGACCTTCTAGGTTGGTGCCCCGGGCTCTTACCTTGGTGGCTCGTCTCGGCCCTACCCTGCCGGAGGAAGAAAGCCTCAATCCGGGATCAGTCGGGAGAATTCCAGGATTGTTCTAAAATTCCTGGAGTCTCCCGATGAATCCGGGAGTGGTGGCTCCATCTACCCTTCTCGTTCCAACGGAGGAGGAGAATGAGGGGAGGGGGAGAAGACAAGGCGGGGCCAAAAGGTGCGGGGGTGGCTGGTGATCTGGAAATGAAGTGGTGCGCGACGCCTGGGTACCCGCCATATCCCATTGCAGCAAGCCCCACTTAAAAAAACAAGTTGCCATATATCTTATGTTATGGGAGAGAAATATTATAAAATACTTCCCTATTACGTTTCTTATTTCTCAAATATGTTGATTTGTATCCAATAAATGAAATTAATGTTCGTGGATAACTATAATTATAGGTAGCCTCCCAATTTAGGCTAGTTTTGGATTGATTGTGAATACTTATACACAATGACGTGATCTTATAAAGACTTAGTGCTATTTAAAATCTGAAAAAACTAAACCGTTTCTCCAGCGCAACCCTTTTACCTTTTACTGGTTAATTCATGAGCATCGGACGGGTAATTTACTCTTGGTATCGTTTGAAATTCCTATGCTATATACATTTATGATATGCCTTGTATTATCTATATTTTTCCCTTCTTACTAGAACTTATGTATTCTCTTATTTATAGCGTGTACATTACTCTTCGTTGATATTTCATTGCTTTGCGTAAAAAATAAACACAAAACACTTAAGTAACCATTCACCATTTACATATTAGCCATTCTCAGTAGGTTTCGAAGGTTTTTACAACCCTCTTCATATGTGGTTGTTTTCCTGCCGTAGAATTTATCCGACGGCATTAGATATATAACGGTTTTATATCTTTAAACTTTACCGTTTCATACGTAAATTCACAAATTTTCAAAACCAGAATTCTAAATGTTTTATAAGTTTGTGCCTACATATGTTTGTAAGGTGAAAGTGCATTTATTAAATTATGACATATTATTATGTGCGCATTTGACATTTGGGGTTAGGTGGAAGGAGGCACTGCTATAGCCTCAATCTCACCCCAACAAACACAATTTATTATTAATGCTATCATCATCGCTTAATACATCCCCCATTAACATTTTTTTTCCTTTCCTTGAATCTATTTGAAAACGACTGCTATTAATCAACCATATTGTTCTCTTTTCCGTTATTCTTCCTCTTTGTTCGTCTTAATTACTAGCTAATAATCCAGGAGAAATGAAATCGTTTTATTAAAAATGTCACCTTTTGAAATTTCCATGGATGACCAATTTTAACTGCTCCTACCTGTTTGATTATAAAGTTTGGGCCATGAGTTTCCGTATAAACAAACTGTCCAAAGATCGTGGTACCGAGGGAATTATGTACTATTCATTAGGAACATTTATATTTTTAGTGATGTGTAAAATTTATATTCGGATACTACGGATGTGACGGAATGGTTTATATTTTTGTGGTCAATAATTATGAGGAGGAAAAAGTATTCCTTTTACATGTGTTTCCTGTAGTACATTCCCATTAATTGGTCATTATACTTTTACCCGCCTAAGTAAGATGGGGTTACCTTCTCTAATTCACATTAAAATTTACACTTTACATTTAAAAATCCAAATTAAACTCGTATGGTTTGAATTTATCCAGTAAAATACGTCGTACGTTAAAAATTCATGCTTTTAGCTCTCACCATCTCAAATTTACGAATAATCTTGTGACACTTTCCAATCGTTCATCACGAGTTTTTAGGTAATGGACTGCTTTTATCTGTGTTGTGCTCATCTAGAAATTAGATATTTCCACGTACGAGCTGGAATGCATGACGGGTATTAAAGATGAGGCCTACCTAATGAGAAATAATACCTATCCTTAACTATTTCATTAAAATATTTGAACCATACTTATTTGAAGAATACAGAATTCTTTAATGCACCTTACGTGCCTTTATTTGAAATTATATTCCATCGAGGTTCAATGCCATTGTGGCTCCAAGTATTTCAAATGGTCCGCTATGCTTATATGCACTACTCCGGGCCTAGAGGCATGAGTATTAAACAATTTATTTTCCCATAAATGCACATACGCGGTGACTCTACTTTTGGTTGGTGTGATCGTTAGAAAGGCGCTTAAATCCGATATATTTATTACTATTCCGCAATAAATGACCTCATTAATAAATAACCCCACTAATAGCATAACTTTTCAAGTTATTTAGAGCTAAAATCATTGAAGAAAATTATAAATGAAATGAGAGTAGGGGAGGAATATGTAGATCTCCCTAAATAAGTGTTTTTAACGGATTTTCTTGACGCTTTCAAAAGGTAAATATTGGGAGAACTAAAATTTTAGAGAATCAATTTTCAGTGATTTTTCTTTTGAGCACACCGGTGACCACTTGAAACTTGAGAAATATTCTCGTCGTCCTTGCTGTAGTCTTAAGCACTGGTTGATCTGTTAGGGAAAAAATCTGAGTAGAGATCTGAAATAATTACGTGCTCTGTAATTATATAAATATAAAGTTTTTTAGATTTTTTCCATGGTCGAAAAAAGTCACAATGCAAAAATCATTCACCTGAACCGGGACTCCAACCCAGATCCCTCGGTTTCCGGACGAATGCTTTAGCCAGTTAAGCTACCCAGGCGTCCCCTTACGCTGTGGATTTTTTCATAGCTTTAAACGGAACAAGATGTTCTAACTCAAACTCGGATCGAGGGATCCGAGTTCTAGTCCCAATTCAGGCAAATGATTTTTGTATTGCGAATTTTTTCGCGGATATATATGCAACAACGAGTGACTCCACTTAATTTATGTTGTTTTCATTAAAAAGCTTTTTTGAAGTTAAAAAATAGGTTCTTCACATTCTCAAGTTGAGGAGAGACATCTTTTCCCCAACATGAGTGTCATAACTTGGTCACCCTTATTGATTTTTACCATGGTATTCCGTTATAAAGATAGTAATTGGTAGCACGAACACCATTTGACGCAGAAAATTGTTATTTTATCTACCATTGAAAAAATATCGTCGTTATTGATGGAAGGTATAGATGTGGGCAGAGGCTACCAGTCTTTTATACCATAGTAAATCTCTAGAAATGAAACAAGGCATAGAAGTTATGTATCACAGCACAGTCAGATTGCAACATAGTAACTTTAAGCAACCTGCGTTAAACTTAAGGGAATGCTTTATGGTCCTTCACTGCTCGTACGCTTCAAAGTAGTTCCCGGGAAGAGAGGTAGAGCTACAAACCAAACATAGTTTACGATTGATGCCGTGAAATTCGAAGCTTAAGAATACTGAGCAAGTATTTTTCCCCAGTCACTAATAGTTGACGATATCGCTTTAAGATCTAGGTAATAATTCGGTAATCGTGAGTATGAGTAATGAATTCGCATGGAAATGAACTTATAAAATACATTTTTGTCGGCAAACCAGCTACCTAACGTAAGAGTCCGTCCCCATCCTCCTGTGAAAGCGGCGGGTGTCCGTCATACTGTCTCCTATTTTATATTTTCTTATTTCTACTCTGGTACGCGTAAGTGAATTGTAAAACTCGGATTCGGGAAGAGCACACGACCACCATCTGCTCTTGGCTTTTCTGATTGCTTCGCGAAAAACCTCCGACCAGGCCCCCTCCACTACTTAGGGCTCCAAGGAGAGTAGGGTGGCATGTGAGGTTTGACAGAGTCCCGCTCCGATATTTACTATCATATAATGACTTTAAGCACATGGTATCGATGGCTTCACAAATTTCAAACGTTTTTTGAAAGTTTTATTCCTTCATCTTGTTTTTTTGAAACTTTTATTCCTTTGTCTTGTGAGGTCCATAAAAGTATCATTTGTTCAGCGAAAATATATCGAGCCTTCCTCTCGGTGCAGTTAATCTTTTGGAACAATATCAGGTTTTATTGTCCTCTAAATCATACGAATATGGCTTCATTTTATAAATTTCTCTTCTTTTAATCTATACGAGTGAATTGCTAATAATAAGTGTAACATTGTACTTAAGACTACGGTAAATTAGTTGCTTACCTCATAACATACTTTACGATATTACTCCTTACGTAATTTACGAGGGGCATATCTTGTTCATTTAGTAATGTTCCTAACTGTGCAATAATGACAAATACTTGTTTCGTACGTCTGAATGCTCTGCTTTTACTGTGCCTTTCCCGAGCATAAACCACCCTTTTAAGCATGTTCTTGTTAGGTTTTTGCATTGTTTATTTTATGTTCTTGTTACGTTTAGGTTTCCCACTCTGGTTGGCAGAGAAGGCATTTTTTATCTCCTTGCTCAATTGTGTACGCTGCTGCACTGGTATTTGCAGGGAAAATATTTTTATTTATTATTTAACTCAATTCTTCAGATGTATAGATGAAGTTTTATTGATGAATATGAGTTAGCTGTTCATCTCTTATTTCTACGGAGTCCATAAATATCTGGCTGTGGGCGATTAAAGTATAGAATTTTTACTATCTGCCTTCAGCAAATCATTTTTTAAGAGATACTGGTAATTGGTTGTGGTGAAGGAATTAATTTGTTTCCTCTGAAGATTATTTGATAGACCAAGATCGTGCGAAGAGAATAGCTGCTGAACTTAAGTTTTAAAGAAGTAAATAAAGGAGTCCCTTTAACTTTCTGATTCTGAAGACTTATGTCATTAGTTCCCGGATCTTAAATTATTCAATCACATCTACTTACTAGAAATCATTAATTTGTTTCAAGACCTTAAGGAATTTGATATAACGTATAATTTGTTGAATTAAAGTAGCAGTAACGCTACGCTGTTGAGGGAGTGATCGGGTGCAGGGAATATGAAAAAAACTATCATATAAAATTTTGAATAAAAAAATAAATCTTGGTTTTAATGTATCATAAAAGTACTTTTTGTAACTCTTCAAATTTTCGCGTGGTATATGAGCCATGGTTAAAATATAATCTTAAACATGCCTGCTACAGTCTTTTAAGCCTGTTGTAGGAAGATTTTTACTTGTGAGATTAACTAATTTGTACCGTATGTAAATTATGGTTAAAAAATTTTTACAAAATTGCAACTAACCCGATTTCTTTGTGAAACAACATTATCATTTTGTAGTCCCTAGTATAGAAGAGGTTGAATTAATATAGTCCCTAGCCATTAATAGTGCCTTTCCCTTGGATAACAGCGAATACAGCTGTTATGTATAGAAAATTTTACGGGAAATTCAAAAACACAAAGCTGCCACAATCATTTCAATGATAGCTGCTTATATATCTCATGCGTTGAATGCTTCATCTGGATATCTACAAAGAAATAGAACTGTTCTTTGGTTCTGACATGAAGCAGATGTTCTGAGGATATTGAGTTTCCGTCCAGTATGCTGCGTACCATATGGGGCTGAAGTGGTCTTCGTGGTTCCCAGGCTTTTCCGTTTTCTCTTTTTCGTGCGTAAGAGCGTAAGCAGTAAGCGTAAGCGCATCTTCAAGCGTAAGCCGGTTTTTCAAGTAAATGCTTTGCTGACCCAGCTCTTTGAAATTCCTGATTTCCTTACTTTGGCTTTTGCAAAAGCTTCTCAAAGTGAACCGACTGACCCCAGACCTTCTGGTAAGTTCCAGGCTTCCACTTTGAATAAAGCTTCTCACTTTATGCAGAATTTAATTTCAAGAACTGAATTGGCTAAGCCACGAGGATTTCCCGAGCGCTGGAGGGAGAGAAGTGCGGTGCAAGTCAATCCTTATATTTAAAGAGAGCGAGAAATGTTTTTTAAGAGATTCATTTTCGTTCAAGTTTCAGGTCACCTTTTTAGGAATCCTTATTATTGGTTTACTACCCCTAAGTTCTCACCCATTAGAAATCTGTGCCTTGCGAATTTCGTAATTAAAATCGTTGTTAGCAGCAATTACAAATCTGAAGATTGGTTTGCTGTTGCCAGTAATTTCCTCCTCTTTGTTATGGTTTTATCATTTCTGTGTTATGATCCATGTTATCAAACATTTACATCTCGGTACACAGCTTATTACTTGATTTAGGCTTTTTATTCGTGACCTTAAAATTAAATTATTTAAATTATTTTTTATTTCCTATATTGTTGGAGAGAAATTAAATATAACACTTGTGATTTCACTCACTAGTTTTATTCACACTTTAGTGTCTCTCCAATATGGTAAGTTTCCAGAAAGTAGAGCCTGAAACAGTAAGTTTCCTATATTGTTTTTAACGTAATGGGTGAGCCTATAATGAATTACTCGGAATGTTATAGTTAATTCCCTCTCCATCCTCGCAGCCTTTGCAACGAACCTATTCCTTTCCCCATTCTTCGCTGAGTTTCATCTTTTTTCGCCCAGCAGCAACCAAATGATGTATTCCCACCAAGAAATGAATCATGCAGCTTCTAAGAGAAGGATTGAAGATATCCTCAATACCTTTACATCTGATATGTTTCTCCATCCTTGAAGCTTGGGAGAGATACGAAGAAATGTAATAATAATGTCGGCTTTCAAGTGTTTCCCCGTGCTTTTCATCGTAAACGGTAGGGGAAACGGTAGTGAAGGAATGAGAGGGAATATAATTGGAAGTGGATGTAGGAGAGGAAGTGATAAAGTCAGTCAGTTTTTCCGGCGATCACGCTTTAATTATCCAATCAACCTAGGGATTACAGTCGCTGTTGAGCGCACCACAGAGAAGTGGCAGATATGAAATAAAAATCAATGAAAAGAAAATGAAGGTAATGAGATGCTCAAGAATATGACGCCTATGGTAAACATTAATCTAAAATGGCCTAATATAAAGCAAGTAGAACAAGTTAAAAATATTATGGAGTGTTTTAGACGACGCTGGGCAATGTGGTAAGGATAAAATAAAAATAATCCTAATTCGTAGAGTAGATTTTTAAAAAGAGGAGGAAATTGATAAAAAGATCCTTAGGTAAAGATGTAAAGAAACGACTAATAAAGACGATGTGGAGCGTGGTTTTGTATGTCTCAGAAACTCGGTCGTTGAGGTAAGAGTAAAAACATAGATTAGAGGTTTTTAGACGTTGTAATTGAGTATAATTGAAGAATTCTTCATGTGGGGGCAAGCGGAGGAGGAAAGAAAGCTTTTGGGAGATATCCAAAGAAGACAGGAGAAGTGGACGCTTGGAATTTTGAGTGGAAATGGATTGTTGAAAACTAAGATCTCAGGGAGAGTGCTGGGTTAGTGAGGTAGAAGGATGGAGAGAAGGGGAGGGAAGATGAAGCATATTGGATGTAATAGGGGAAGTGGTACGTATGCGAAATTTAAGAATGGGTAATTGTGATGCAGGTTTGCTCGAGGCTAGTGTTCCGCTAGCCGTGTTGCATTGGCATCCGTTGAAATATACCCTGACCGTGAAACTAGCTTTCTTTACTCCAGGCATATGGCAAAATTTTGGTATCCATGTGCCCTACAAATTAACTTTATATTTAGTCATTAATCTACCGGTCTGGATTACCTGGTGGATAGCACACCCTCCTGCCAGCGGAAAGGCCGTGACTTTGAATTCCTAATCGGATAAGGGTATTGCATTAAGGTCTGGTGGTTTCACCTCTAGGGGTCCCGTGGATGATACATATTTACAGGAAAATATTCTAAGATTGTGGTTTTTACTCTTCACGGATAAGTTGAAAACTTCTATCCATAAAAACATAATGCTCGGAGCGTGAAAATGGATTCAATTTTTCAAACTTCAAAACCAAGTTTCAATTTTCGATAGCTTCAAAATTCGCTCCCCATCCCGTGAAATATATATCCGGTGGATATGAATTTCACCGATGCCTAGGGTAGTTAAAATGGGAAAGATGGGATAATAAGATTTTGAACTCTGGCTTAACCCATCTTTCTTTTTCAAAAACGTTGTATGCCTACTATCATATCCTTTTTTATGAGATTTCTACGAACAACATTGCCTAGACGCTTTTTGATGCTTTCCATTACAATCTCCTGCGTGAAATGACTTTCCGGCTTCTCTTGCCAACCCTGCAGCTCTGCCCCTCTCCCTATGGGCTCACACCCTTCCTCTCTCCCCGCTCGGGTATTCCACCCTTCCCTGAGCGGACTGCCTTGTGGCGGGAGTTCCTCCCTTAAGGGTTTGCCGGTGTCGCATTTCAAGAGAGAGTGGCGAACCCATTGGATCTCGGACATTCTTCCTCGAGCACTCAAATCACCGATTTAGACTATAATAGCCTTACTATATACTACCATACTTACTCTAATAGACTCTAATAGATCTGTAGACACTCTCGAGGCCGTAGCCAATCTTCCACCTCAGAACGACTTTAAACGAGTTGTAAGGATATATATTTTGATGAAACTATTCTCACTGACAAGTAAATGGATGTTAAGGCATTTTTTTCACTAATCACATTTTTTATATAGTATTACATCGTATTTTTTTAACGAGGAATGTTAACTGACCGCAGTTTGCTGAGAAAAAATGCGGAAAAGTAAATATAATTTCACCTCCATGGATATCTATAATTTCCACAAATTAACTATCAAGCGTCTAGGTAAATTTATTATTAGAGTTCTTTCCGAAAGGATGCAATGGAACGACTTTCTGATGAAACAAGTTCAATTTAGTAAGTTTTATTTTACTTCTATCAATTTATTGTCATTACTGTTCTCTAATTGGTTGAATGAGGATGTATATAGTACGCTGAAAAGAAAATGTTTCCTGTGTTCAAAGTTTAGGTGAATTTCAAAGTCTTTGGTTGCCAACAACTGCCGAGGCTGGAGAGTAAGAAGCAGGCAATTTTAAAATAAGAGAAAACAAGCAATACCAGGTGTTACATATGACTGAATCGGTAAAAAATTTACATTGCTTAATTATTTTTACTTATTAAAGTAAAATCCTAGGGTGGGATCCCCTCCCGTCTTCTAGGCAACAGAGAGGAAAAATAAATTCCGAAAGGATCAATGCACTCCGGTTGACATTTTGTCTAAGGAATTATTATAACTACATATTACATTGGAAGACTAAGGAACCGTAGGTGATAAACGCGAAGGTTGGTTTGATATATGAAAATAGGAGAATCAACGCGTGACAAGACCTACGGTGAGTGACACCCACTCACGCATTATGGGAAGAGGGCCAGCAGTTTAATTTCTCTTATCCAGGAGGTCACACAGATTGATTCATCTGGGAGTGTGCAGAGTCATCCCTGGGGTTAGAATCGGGATAATTCAGTTTTCGAACGATCTACCGAATATGCTAATATGACTCAAGTGGAAGCTTAAACTCAACGAATACAACAGATACAGTCCTCGCAAATGACAGTTTTAAAAATTCATCGTAATACTTGTAAAAGATTGCCACTCGTATAAGAAGAGTTGATTCAACGTTCCAATTTACAGAAATAGAATAGTCCAGTCGAAGTCACCTACCCCATGTTTACATTGGGTAGGTGGGTTTGAGGGAGGGGGAATATACCACTCTGCCCTCATCATGTCACCATTCATGTGGATTCTCCTATGCCTCCAAATTGTCTGCTCTGGGCATATCATTTGAGTTTTACGATCTCCATAAAAAATCTGCGGGCCGCACTTTTATCTTACTGCTCACATTTTTTAAACCCTAAAAATTTTGACAAAAAAGGAAAACAAAGGTGTTGTCCCGATTCCCAATGTATGATAGTTAGGCCAAATATATTTTTGGTTGCACGCATCCTTTCCTCTCTCGTCATTGCTTTCCCCGAAGTATATTTGCTAGAGACTTTTGTAGTATTTGTTAGAGACTATGAAGTATATTTGTTAGAGACTTACTTCTTGTTATTTTATAGACCCTGTGGCCAGATCATTGAATTTCTCTACATTCCTTCGTCTCTTCCCTACATAAACTCCCCAAACCACAACATCCTTTCCTTTTCTGCGCAACAACTCCTCGCCTCCTCCCGGGCCCTCTTCCGCACCCCCTCCGCCATGCCCATCCTCCTTGTTGCTGGGCGTCACGTATCTTACGGGATGGGATCATATCCTTGGAGCAGGGACGCAGGATCATTTCCTGAGACCGTAAATTCACGTCCAAGAAAGCAAAACCCGCCCGCACTCGTACTCCCCCCGTCGTAAACCATGGGGGTACTACCGTAAGTCAAGGGTCACCACCACAAAGTCATGCCCATAACTACATCAAATCAAATGCTTCGTGGTTTTCCATGCCGTTTTCTTAATCATTGGATCAATAATAAACTATGCATAAATATTGTTTGTTCATAATATTAAATTCGCTCTTTTCATTTAACGTTTTTGATATTATAATATTCTTGGCATTATTTTACTTTCGGCTTAGGGTACAAGGAGGCGTAAGTATAGTTTTGCTTTCTGCAAACACGAAGTAGTATAATGGAAAGTATTGAGATGGTGGAAGAAATTGATTATTGGATTTCAACGTAAAAACATGTTTTACGTCCTTTGGAGAGGTTTTTACCATTTTCTGGAGTGGTGACTGCCAATGTGTGTATGCGTCTAGGATAGATTTTTTGTACCGCACGATAACCCAAGAAAGATACTGAGCAGCGCGAAATTTCATATATAGTATATATATATCTTAATTTCATATACTTGAGCATAGGGGATAAATATAGACACACAAAAAAGAACACTCACACGTTTGTTGAACAGTTTCGGATCTAGTTCCACTGTGTTTT
>LYUA01002046.1:276738-288156 GCA_002093875.1 Calopteryx splendens | reverse complement strand
ATGGGAGGAAAGAGCATTGGTGCCCTACAATGGGGACAAGCAGGGAAAGTGGTATCGGGTGGGAGGACGGAAGGTATCGATGCGGAGCGGAGACGGTTTAAAGCAGCAGTGTCACCACCGAGAGCAGACACGTGGCTTAGGATTTCCGCGAATAATATTTGTGCACCTTAAAGAAACCACAGACATGCGTGGAAACTCACAAAGAATTAAATTTCGAATAACAATATTTAGGGGGAAATTTTTCTTGAACAATTCTTTTATGCTTCAAAACTTTTCCGTCAGTACTTCTTTGGGAATTATGGAACTTTTTAAACGTATAACGTTTCTCCTAGTAGTGTGACAAATAATATTTATTTTCATCATAAAAAAGTCAATACGCACGAATTTTGGATATCTAATGAAAAAAATTACTTCAAAATGATGCATGCACATTTCGGTGAATATGTAATTGAAAATGTTTTGTTATTACCATTCAAATGCGAGGAATAAATACCGTAACTGGATAAATAAATGTAGAAAACTTGAATTTCAGTCATAGGTGCTCCTACGCTTTTTTCAATTTAAAGATGACTGTATTTGATGTTATTCTAAACCAGTAACTCAAAATAATAGTAAATAATTTTGAACTACAATTTATTTTCATTAAATAAACATCTAGCCGAAAATACCTCATAGATCATGGTACTTAGGTTAGTTTGAGGAGCCTTTTTTGTGTAATAGGCTTATCCTCGCCTAGTAATGAGATGATCTTTTGGGTTAGATGAGGATAGAGGTCACACCGGACTAAAGCCTTAGACATGTGGCACACACTCATTACGGTTATGGATGGTCATTTCCTGTGCTCCCATCTGATTTATTGTCGTCTGGAAATTGCACAAACTGGATTTTAGAAACACACTAAAATCTAATTACATGCCATTAACTTTTTTCTTTTTTAAGACAGGCTCATGATGAATCAAAACGAGAACACACAGTGGAAAATGCATTGAGGTCGAAAATGGGCTTTGCCTATACAAACCATTGGATAGAGGGGAGGGTACGCAGTAAATATACTTGAAACAGAAGGGCTGAAAGAAAATTTGGTCGGTGTTATTTCATGAATATTTCTCTATTTTTAACAGATTATGATAGTTCACTTAAGAAGCTATGTATATCAAACTATTGCACACTGAGAATCAATTTTCGTCTGTCAAAAAAGGATATGGTAGGGAAATAGCATTATAATCCAACCAGCAGTTCTATATCTGAATATGTGACTGCTTAGATGCGTTGAGAATCGCCTATACGTAGCGTTATGCTGCCAAAAATATTAATTCAAGACTTAATCAGTTCAACGTATTCATCGATATTGTTATTTTCATTATTTTTAAAAAATGACATCGATCACAATTCTGTGAATTCTATTTGAGAATTCGTTTTAGCTTTGGACCCATGACGAAATAAGCCTTCGTATTCAAATTGGCGTCAGATATTGTCCCTTGGGGTTGTTACATATCTACCACAAGCAGCGGGTGTTCTAATGCTGTATTTCCGCACGTAATATCCTGCGAAAAACCGATGTTCATACGTCTGAGGGTAGGCATGGAAGTGGGATGTCCCCGAAGATCGATGGGGAGGCATCGATGCTTTGACTGCGACTGTGTCCGGAGGTTTGGACATCAAGAGAAATTGGAGCTTTCGCAGGAGGATTCGAGTGGGTGGGGTGAGTCTGGTAGGATGGGGGTTGGGGGCTCTGGCATTTCGGATTTCGATTGTTCGAGGGGCGAGATGGGAGCATGTGGATGGCAGAGAGGGTGGGAGAAGGAGGGGGGGAAGGGGTTGGTCTCGCGTGGGCGGCAGTGAAAGGGGGCGTCGCGCGATGCGTGCGAAGGCCTTTTTCCCGAAAGAGGGCAGTGAATGGGCGGCAGTTGTCTCTCTTTATCCCCTTCAATTGTTTTCCTCGGGGACGCAGCTGAAGGCCTCCCACGAGGCGTCGTCACCTTCCATGTGAGATGGTTAGTTTATTTGGCGTTTCCAATTTCTTTTCTCCTCAGACACAGTTTGTTCTCGGGGAAAAGGAAGCATTCTTAACGGTTTCAGATCCCTCGGATAGCTTTCTTGTGGGAGATAACATTTTCTTAAAAGAAAATAACCAAAAAGGAGGAGACTCGGGATGGCATTTATGTTGCAAATAAACCACGTGTACTGTGACTAAACTACTTTTGTTGAGAGTGAGTAAAGCTTTAGAGACTGAGTCAGTGAGTGCCATGCATCAGCTTTTCTTTAAACGACGACCTAGATCAATTCCGGGGTTATAACGATGCGATATTTTACCATTTTATTTATTAGTTTGAGGGAAATAAAAAGGAGAGAGATAAAATTGGGATACATATGCAAAGATTACGTCTAATTAATCTTATAGGAAACAAATCCAAAACTTTCATGTCTTATCTTTTATTGAGATGACGAAGACCTATTTTTGTCTTTCGACGAAATTTTGTAAATAATGTATGCTTTAACTTAAAAATTCGTTATCTATTTGGAATGCAGTAACAAAGGGTAGGCATATGAAAATTAACGATGCTCTTAAATTAGCGATACTTCTATGTGAACGAGATATTGGTAAATTATCCCTAATGAGTATTTCCAAGTAAAATTATGAATAAAAATGGTAATATTATAATAAAATCAAATTTTAAACCATGCTTTTAAAGAAAATTTTATGGTTAGTGGTTGAATTTCATTTATTATTATTATTTAATTTTGATCCTGTCCTCATACTTGTGGCAAATTGTTTACGATCTAAGGAGACTGAAATACTTTTTACATGCTTTTAGCACTGAATTCCATTATTAAGGTAATGTTAAAAGCTCAATAATCACAGTTTACATTGAATTTATAGTCGGTTTTGATTAAATTGTGGTGGAAAAATTGGCCAATTATATAATTTTATTGCTTTTAACATCACACATACATGTAAAACACAATAATGATTTTTGTAATTTTTACTAAATCCATATAATCAAACCTTAACCATAAATTGAAAACTAAATAATAGGGTTTACTGGATTTCCTTTCCCGAAAATAATGGAATTTTTATTTTTCCATGCATGCTAGTAAAAGTATCTTTGTTACATTTTAATACGAGGAAACCTTTACCCGTACTTCTTTGATTGGGTAATAAGGTTTTTCTTTTTTGCATGACTTTATTATTTTTAACTTTCTAATGCAGAATGTTGGGAAATTAGTGGCAAACTTGGGAGAATTTCAAAACTCTGCATCTTCTTTTCTTTCTACGAGTCCCGCACGTTTTTAATTTCACACGATTGCTTCGCCAGAAAATAACATTAAAAATAAGGTCCAACGTTGTCAAACCGAATTAAAGAACGCATTTCCATCGCATTGAAGCTGGTGGAAACCCGTAGCTATTTCTAAATTTGTAGGTTAAGAGGCATGAGAAGCAGGCCATAACGTGGTCCCTCGACGGGGTAATTTCTTTTTAGTTTTTTATTAACGTTCGGCATGGCCATTGAATGTAATACAGCGTTATCTCAAACGTTTCCGTTTGCATGGGCTCCTCATTTCGGGTCAATGACGTTTCAGTGGCCTGTCTCCCCCCTCATACCCGCGGCGTGGCCTGGATACGACCGGGCATTCTTTAGCCCCGTAATCAATTCTCCCCTCCGCATGCCTTTATTTCCTCTTTTCCCCGAAGGCTTCCTTCCCATTCCTGCGTAATGCATTTCTTCTCGTGGGGAGGGAGGGAGAAAGGGGTGGACGGGGGTTGGGGTGGGAAAAGCATCCACTACCCATCCCTCCTCTTTCTTCTCGTTTCCTCCCTTTCCCCCAGACTTCTTTTGACTTCACCGACTGGAAGCGAATGCCGTCTGCACAAATAGAGGTCATTTCATTCATTCCGGATATTTCAAGCTAACTACTACGTGCAAGGTATTGTTTGTAATTATTTCTATGCATACTACATTATTTTGTTACTCTGTACAATTTTCGCGCATATTATAGTTTTTATTGCTTTTCCTCTAGCTTTCTTGACAATTTGGAAATATTTGATAGTTTTCAAGTGATAAAATTTCTTTTTTTTCCCACGTCGATACATATATTTTTCTCGGTTTTTCACGCTCGCCCAAGTTTGTCCTTTTTATTTTCGTAACAATGTGATACACCGTAAATCTATTACTGTGCAATAATTTACTAAGTGCAAATGACATCGGTCTGACCGAATAATCAATCCATCCCTTTATACGAGATGATTTTTTTTTTGGATGTAACATTCAACCTAATTTTCAATGGAAAATTGGCCCATACGGGTGAAATTGCGTAAACGCGTTAAAACGAGTCAATTAATTATTAAAGAATTTATTTTCAATTTTTAATTGATTTTTTGCCTCTGATCCGTAGGAAAGCAGCATTAACTGGTTAACAATCAGTTCAAAATTAGGACTGAATAAAGGAGTCATAGGTGGAAGCTCCACCCAAGCAAAATTTATGCGTATTATGAATTCATATTGGATGATGGGCGTTATCGACATAACATATAATAGAATATTGACATTTCAAATTGTTTTCTTAACAGAGAGGTGCTCTTCGGCAGTATCATGTGGCAAGAAATGTATGGAAATACATGAGGCCCATATAATCTGTAATGAATATATTTTAAGATGCACAATGTTAAATCATATTTAATTCAATCTGATATTAATGGTAGCATGTGGTGCCAATATTAATAAACTTTTAGACCGTAAATATATTGTTGACGCATAAGTTTTAGCCTTCAAAATAAGAGCTTAAGTTGCTAAAGATGGGTTTTGCTAACCGTTTTTAGTTTTAAATAAATTCCATCGGATATGGTCAATCCTCAAACTTCTGAACGAATGCGACGACGACCTAAATGATTTTAGCATTCGCAGATACAAAGGACGCTTCTCTAATTGGGGCAAGATGATTCTTATTAATTATTGAAAATAGTTAAACTACTGAAAAGGAACTCCTAAGTGTTTGAAGTACTGTTGGCTCTCAGGATGTGTATCAAATGAGCCCACAATCCATTGTAAATTTTTATTGAACTAATTTTCAGAGACTCGATGTGTTTTGTTAATTCATATGTAATCTCATTACTCCAGTGAATTTTAATAATTCTAGTAAAATATTTTCGATATAATTTGTATCATTATCTCCGTATTTAGGAAAGTTAATTAATTTTACATGAAATTAATTTATTTCAACATAATATTACTAATAGTGTTCTACCAGCTAAATAATTAATGTTTGATTCTTATAGCTATTACACTTGTTTCACTATTATATATTTTCTATGCAACGTAAATGATTGCTAGCTATTTTATGGGAATATTTTCCACCATATTATGAGAACATTTTCCAGATTTGTTTCATTATGGATGCTGAAACGCACCAAAAAGTCAGGCCTAACTCAGTTGAATTTCCTGCGAAGCCGTGTTTCAATAGAATTTAGCATAAATTCCCTCCTTCGGAAATGTATTGCATCCCCATTCAATTCAACAAACACGAAAACATTTCAAACTGTACTGCATTTCGTGTTAGCCTATTTTACGCTCTGCCTACCGATTACGATCGAGGCGGAATGGCCCACGGGGGTGAAAGAGTTGAATTTGGGTGGGGGGGTGGGGAGAAGGGTGAGAGGGGATGAATGAATGGATTGGCCAGCGGAGGGAGGGAGTGGTTGGAGCGGGGCGACGAGCTGGTCTGGACCGAGGGAGGAGGTCCAGCCGCCGCTGCGGCGTGGAGAAAAACGAAGGGATTTATGAAAGCGGGGGGACTCTCCGTCTGGGGCGAGTGTTTATAGTCGCCGCGGAGGGCAATGAAAGTACGCCGTTAAGAGGCCTCACCGACCCCGCTGCCGTAATGGAGTCTGCGACTGAAAGTGTTGTATGTGTGTGTAAAGTGTGCGTGTGAAAGAGGATAGAGACAGAGATAGGAGAAGGTCCTTTGGGGATTCTGCTCTGATGGAAAGCCCGTGGAGGCAGGGATCAAGGTTGCACAAAAAATATTGGTATTTGCCAAGAAACCGGTATTGTGTCGTTATATTTTACTAACATGCCAACGGCAAATATTGAAAACTAGTGCTATTGACCATATCACAGATTAGTGGCATCTTATTTTGGAACATTTCACTATTCAAGATAAATAATTGGATGGCTTATGGAATTTAAATCCATTCATATTTAAACCGAATTTTTACGTTAACGTTTAAAACGTTTTTATTCTTTTAGGTAACGACTTTCTTAAAACTGCTAAGTATTATGTTTCAAAATAGAAAAAAAAATCTGCAAAGAAAAGCATTTTCATGCAATATTTATTAATTAGCATTGTTCTCGGGAGTCTCCATCCTTTAGGCCTATCTGTGCCATTTAAAAGGAATCAGATAACCAACTAGACATTTGAACAATTTTTTAGACAGGTAGGAATGAAAGGTAAAATGATAACCTCTATACCGTTACAGCGATCTCCATATCGACGAAATCCCTTATTAAACATCGTCATATACTTACTCAGGCTCACAAAAAGATTGATAGCTTTCCCGCTTCACTACCGTACTAATAGTTTTAAATATTCATCAGAAAACAGCAGATACTTTTTGAAGTTCATCCTAGGCGTGATGGTAGTCGTTGTACTTGCTAAAAGATGCAGTTGATTTTGGTATATTATTTTTATGGGTGGCGATGAACTTTTGTCACCTATTGTGACCATTGGAAGTTACAAGCAAGAGGATTTTACTAACAGAATTAATATATATATATATATAAGACCCTATGGTGCTTTGATGTTCATAGGTGCTCGTGTTTATCAAAATTAGAAACTTCCACACCATACACTATAAATCACCTCATTCTGCAGTATGATTGAGGGGAGAGTTAAGTCACCAGTTGGTATAATGGAAATTAAAGGAAAGCAGTTGATCTTCTCTTGCCTAATTAATTGTAAAAATGATGGGTCCTGTCGATCGTGGATCGTGGAAACTCTCCTTTATTTATGCAACCGGTCCGGAGTTTTGGAATTTGTTACTAAATTGTGAAAACTGGCTTTGAATGCTTGAAAAAGTATTTATCCCTACTCCTTCTTTTCGTTTTTAGTCCCTTCCATATAAGGGAGAAATTTCTTTCTTTCATGCCGTCCCGCGTCCTCGATGACTCTGCCGTGCTAGGTAGTAATGGTCCTGTTGCCCTCACATCATTATAGCATTTAAAACGTCACTGGTACCAAATTTGACTAGTTGCCCGGCATTTTCCCTTATCATTTTCAAGCGAATTTCTCATTTATCAATTGTCTCTCCCCCCAAATTTGCTCTAAAAGTTACTCTTAGTTGTGTAAGTCTTTTTTGCATCAGAATTGGTGTGGTTACAAAATAAATGGTTCAGTAGTTATAGTAAATATACAATATGTTGTTCATGAATCGTGAGAACAATGTCGGTTAGTTGTGAGATAATTATGTATCTATTTTTTTGGTTTCGTTTGTACGAAATTCCTCAAATATTATTGTTAATACCAAAGATTTTATGTTGAAGTGAAGAGAATAATAGCTTAACCGTAGAAGAAAATATGAGCTGAAATTACTATAAACAATCAGAATCAATATGTTGGCAGATTATTATGGGGATAGTGAATATACGAATTTTAAAACGTAATTTCAAAGTAGAGTTATAGCAAATGAATATCAAAACTTTGAACTGGCAGTACGCATGTGGCCGAATAATTTTTATGAGATTTACTTTTGAAAAAGACGAGTTTAAATTATGTAAGTGTGAGTGGAAATACGAAACAAATGGCTAGAGATACGTGAAAGTAAAATGACGTGGATTTGTGTATGAAAGCAGTAAAACTGGAAATTCCTTTTGGACTGGAAACGCTTCGGAAAGGTAAAGAAACGTATAACACTTACGTTGGTATTGGTCAGCAGTGTAGCCAGTGCCACAATTATGAAAACGTTATAAACTTTGTTTGCTAAGTAGGTAGATATTAATGTATGTAATATCATGAAGTATTATTGAGAATCATTTCAACTATACTTTTTACTTTAGTGGGCACTCTTGCCTTTTGAATAGAACCTCGTTTATAGGATGTAGGAAAAAAAGAAGTAATATAAAATCTTTCTTAGACTGTTACATCATTTTAAAGTTTCTATATTTATAGATAGAGGAATTTTCCTCGTCATTGAAACAAACTCCCATTTTTTCTTAATGAATTAAGCTCTTTTCCATAAAATGTATTTTCGAAAAATGCAAAACTTGGCCAGCATCTACAGGAGATAAAATTACGTAGCTAGCATTCAAAGAATGCTAACTACGGGAGAAGTTAAGTAAAGGACTCTTGTTTCATTTGATCGTGAAATCTCGGGTAAAATAGCGTCATGTTACAAGAAAATCCAGAATTATCTTTTATTACCTTGTACCTTTTGGTTATCCCTATGGTATTTACTTCCTTTAACTTTGATTTAATGGAACCCTTTTACCCATTGGTATGATTTCATTATTCTATGAGATCTCTAAGGAGAGAATACTCCTTCAGATGTGAGTAATCATTCTACTAATCTACATGATATCCGTCATTTTTCCATTCTCTGTGATCAGCTCTCATTTTTTGAAGAAACTGTCTTTTTAGTTAAAAAATAAAAAAAATGATACAACCTTGTTTTTATTCCCAACATATTGAGCATAATTCAGTGTTTGTAGTTACTAGTTAACTTTTCTCTGTGTCATTCCGAGGTTACTTTGCTACTTGTTATTTCAGTAAGTTCAGGAAAAAATATCCATGCAGAGTTGTTTTTCTAGGAGCGGAAGCATGTGATACCTATGAGACCTTTTGGGTAATTGAGTTGGCAAGATCAAGGAAAGATCTGGAAGTAAGTGAACCGGTAAAGGTCTGAGTATTAAAAAAACACAGTGAACTCCGATCATTTTCGTTTTGCGGTTATCGGAATCTTCCCTTGATTCATATTTGAATAAAGATATGATTTATCCGTTGAAATATAAAATGTTTCCGGAAGAAAGACGTAACCATCAATTGCTCACATAATATTCATTCTAAAATGTATTCGGCTATAAAGGTAACAACATATTATTTTTTTGAAATGAATTATCTGAGAGAGCCGGTCACTCTACAACTTGAAAGCCGATAGATAAGAGTATAAAGTACATATGCTGTTTTGAAAATTTATCTCACTGGGAAACATTAAATAGTGGAATATTGGTCGATGGTAAAGCGCATTTAGATGTCCGTAAGGTTAGGGTGAAAACTATCTGAGGATTTTAAAGAGTAAAACCAAGAAAGTTAGGCATAATTGTGAGAGTATTAGAATTCGTCCTTTGGTGAATGAGTTTTAAAATGTATCTTTATATGTGATTGTTACGAAATTCCGTGAGGTATTTTGACAAATACTTATGTATTTGAATTACTTCATATTTATCGCGCAATTAAGTCATTAAAAATTAAAGGTATATATGTTCTAATATATCTTAAGTGGAAAGGATTGTATTGAGGCATAGAGTAGCTTTATGTAAATAGACTTAATGGGTTTTAATAAACTAATGAAGTATTGTTTTTTATATAAAGCTTTAAACCAAATTTTCGGAAAGATCTATATCTAATGTATTTACCTCAGACACACTGGGGGTGGAAGATATATGGCTAGAAAATCTGATGTGGCCATCACATTACTTT
The DNA here is from genome assembly GCA_002093875.1 of Calopteryx splendens. NCBI lineage: Eukaryota > Metazoa > Arthropoda > Insecta > Odonata > Calopterygidae > Calopteryx > Calopteryx splendens. The sequence continues at coordinate 278,466 of LYUA01002046.1, read as the reverse complement.
ATTCACACTTCCACTTCTGTTCTGAGATTTCATTATCTTTGAATTTATTTGATTATCAATTAAAACTCAAAACCATGACCGTACAAATCATGCAATTTAAGATAGCAAAACAATCTTTCTCTTGTGACTTTTTTCAATCATTCGTCAATTTCGCTAAATGTCCACAACTTCTCCTATTAAGTCATTAAAATCTCATCTTATTCATTTCAATACGGAAAAAATCTCCGAAATCGTAACCGTGTTTGCTCTGGTGCTCATATTTCAAAGATGGATACAATCTCCGAAAATTCGCAATAAACGGCGTTTTTTTAATTTTTCAAGCAACATGTGGTAAACGGTGCATTGAATAGTAAAATTTAACTGATTTTATGCGTATTTGGTACAATTCCACGCCTGTACTTAAATCATTTAATATTTAATTGAGGAAAAAATGGACCTCACACAGAGGTTTGCATGTTCTCCACACATATTGAAAACAAAAAAGAAAATTCGTAGTTTCAGGATCGTTTTGTTTTTTTTTGGTGGCGTTACTGTTGTGAGCAGAAGGAAAAGGCCTCTTTTGGTGGGCGATTCTTTATCTAATGTAAAGTATTTCATCTGCTTTAAAATAAAATACTATTTATGAAGCTTTGTGGAATCAGGAAAAACGTTTTGAGTTATCATGCGCACAAATAAAACCTATCACCGGCACACAGACGCACAGACAGACATAATCTCAAAATGGTCAAAATTGTTTTCAGGGAACCTCAAAACACGAACTTCTGTTGAAATATGGAAATCGATTGTTATACATTTCACAAGATTTTCCAGTATACTACCTTTATCATTCATGAGTAAGTAAAAACTTACGAAGTTTTAAATGTTTCAATGGCACAGCCATTTTCTTCCTCGGAAGGATGAAACTGATTTAGTTTCATCCTCTCTGCTTCGTTTTTGCTATTTATACGTTTTTTTTATATTTCGTGGGTAAAGCTAACCTAATTAAACCCGTTAAGGAGCTTAATCATAAAAATGATATAATTTAGCTAAAATATGGAAGATTTTATAACTTTTATGTGATTGTGAAACCTTTAGCCCTAGAATTCGGGCATGATTTGTATAAATATAGTTTAGCGTCTGGGAAAAATTAAAAATAAAATTAATTTAATATTTTAAGTTTGACGTTGATAGACTTTTGGCGGCTTCGTCACCTCTAAGGAAGCGATCAGTTGTCTCTTTGAATCCCTTAAAAAGCCGACAGCATGGATGGGGAAACGGATTCCGGGCCCTCCCTTGTCCCTCGGCCTCATTCCTCCCTCGGCCAAGGAAGAAAACTGAAGGGATTTGGGCGGAGAGCACAGCGAATCAAGGACAGAGTGGGTGGCGAGGGAGGGAGGGAGGGGCTTTTGCCAGGCGTACGCACACACCACACGCATCTCACAGTGAGTGACGGATCTAAATCAAGGAGTGTTTTTTGATAAACCGCGCCGAAGAAGGGGATGAAGGGGGAGAGGAGAAAAAGAGGGAATTACGGGGGAGGGTTTGGGGTGAGAGGGCGTCTTTGGGACGAGTGAGTGGATGCGAGTGAGGAGGGGGGTGGTGAAGAAGGGGGCGTTGGGTGAGGAAGAGAAGGAGTGGCAACTGGAAAAGCCAGCGATGAAAAAGCAAAGGGGGAGAGTGTGCGTTGGGTTAGGGGAGTAGGGATGAGTGGGGTTGGGAAAGAAGAAGAGTCGGGAGGGTGGAACGAGG
>LYUA01002046.1:231320-241339 GCA_002093875.1 Calopteryx splendens | reverse complement strand
ATATATATATATATATATATATATATATATATATATACATATATATAATTTCATTAACACGAGACGCCAGCAGAGATTGGTATTTATGAGTAATCGTTATTGAATTCTCAATTTGTTTTGTCAATAAAGTCAACAATTGTGCCTCTGATGATTCCTATCGTCTTAGAAAATAAATGGCCAGATTATTTGAATGGATTGTTTCCACAGTCATAAATAATATTTATTTGTTTAATATAATTAATCTATTTAATGTAAATTGAGCCCTCATTTAAATCATAATACAATGCTTTATGATAAACGGTTTTAGGTGTAGGGAATAGAAAATACGGCAAATAATGGTAGAATAAATAATGCAGTTAAGTTATTTGAACAATGGTGAAGAATATGTTAGGAATTATTGAATTGTATATATAATTATAGAGTCATTGATGGAATAGAGAAAGAATGTCGAATGTAAAAAAAATATTTTAGTTTGAGTACACAAGATTTTAGCGCGTTGGTAGCCTCGATTTATATTGCAGTTTTTGCAAGAAATTGATTAGAAAATTTTCCTTTTGTTATTTTGGCTATTTTGCACATCTCATTATAATTATCCTAAATTTTATTGTTTTATATTACTTTTTTTAACATTCAAGGAAATTTCTTCAAAAAGCTGTTGTATAGTGATTTCAATACTTTTTCTTCTCCCTGAAATTTAAAGTACGGTAGGTTATTATAATTTGTTAATTGTCCTTGTATCTTAATCATTAGCCTAAATGTAGACTCTATAATTTACTTTGAGGTCGAGAAATGGGTGTAGGAGTTTTGGATAGTTATAAATAAATGAATATCTCCAAAATCACAGCATCCGATATTTTCTAATAATTCATAAACATTATTATATGCTGGTACATTGTTTCACTTACTCCTTCATTTCTGCAATATATGCTTTGACATCAAACATAACAAAGCACAAAAGAATGGCGACAGGTGAAGGTAATTCACTTTTCTAGAAAGGTATTTGAACAAACCAAAATAAATGTGCAGGAATAAGTCTTTTAGATATAACCTACAAATTATATACAAGAATACTAAATGATAGTCTAAAAACCATATTATATCGGAAGAGCAAATGGGATTTAGACAAGGAAGATCATGCATTTCCATGCAGTGCCATTTTCACATTGAAAAGAATAATGAAAGAGAGAACAGAGTATAAATGCGAAACACACCTGGCCTTTATAGAATTAGTAAAAGCCTTTGACAACGTTAATAGGAAGTTGTTATGGGAGATCAGAGAAGTGGATATCTCAAATATCTTATTGAAGCTATAAAGATACTTTATGAAGAAACTAGCATACGACTCGTGGTAGGGAGAAAAAGTACCCCACTAATAAAGGAGTAAGACAGGGTTGTTGCATATCATTGACGCTGTTTAACATACATAAGGACGACATGTTTCAAAAATGGAAATCTTATGCTGACTCTGGATTTTCTTTGAGAGGGAAGGGAATTGAAGGGGAATTTTTTTTAAACTTAATCGTGTCGTTTACTCCTCCAGTAGAATTAGACGCGGATAAATAAGAAAAAGTTGGAACAACACGAAAATCTGACATCGTGAATGCCGAGGTTACCCCCCTATATGTCCCTAAATGTATTGCGTTAACATTTAAAAAAATATTAATACTAAAGTTTCTTGTTTTAGATCTAATAATTTGTGTATTTTCTGAAGTTACTGTGATATTTGTTTCTGAGACAGAATTTCTAAATTTCTATATATCTCTGAGGTGATCTTTCAGATGCATGTTGGCGAAGTTTTTACAAGATCTGTGTACTTATACATATTAAAAAATTCTTTCCGATCGATTCTGCATATCCGTCCTTGTTTTCCGCGACTGGAACTCTCCTGTACGTTACGTTGTCTTTATGTCCCACATATTCAATATTTCTATCTCTTGATACACTTATAGCTACATCTTAAAGGTTTCAGGGATAATATATTGGGAATTACCTTGTTTTAGTTTATGAAGCACTAATGATGATTTGGTAAAATGTTAATAACATAGTGAACTACTTTTTATAAGAATAAATTATTTTTATTTTTAGTTATAAGCAAGAATATATTTCAATGGCCAACAATTTTTTTTGAAAAACATTAAACCTAGGACATTCATCAATAAATTTAGAAGCACTAATTTTCTGAGACACTTCGAAGACAATTATATGAAAAACACATACCTACCATTAGGTTTACGAAAAAAACAAACTACGATTAAGAAAATTAAAATAAATGGTATTATTAACTATAGAAGTTTTGACTTTGTAGATGAATCAAAACTTTACTTACGCATGGATTCAATTCTTTCCGACGTAATTTTGTGGAAGTTCATTATGAATATTGATAATTAACGATGTTTTAGTCCACTGAGTTTTACTGGTACGACTAGTTTCGACGCAATTGGCGTCATCATCAGGTACCTGATTAAAACTAAGTGGATAAAAACATGGTTAATTATCATTATTTACTTACGTATATTTTATAGAAACAGAGTAGTAATAGACATTTTTGTGTGCTCTTTCACCCAAATGTAATATCTGTACTAGAATGCAAAAACCAAAAGAATAAGAGACTCAACTACCGCTGAAAATAAGCAAATGAAAGACGTTTGGTTTATTTTGTCATAAAATGGATAAAGCAGAGGATGAAAGAGTTCTATGGAGTCAGCATGTGTGAGAAAAAAATATCTATAACGCATTAGGGCTATCTTTCTTGGCCGGGAAAATCTGGGGAGATAGTTCTTCCTTTCTATTTGGCACTTAAATTTTAGCTATCTTAATTCTTCTTCTACTTTGGTGAATGTTCTGTTTACTATCCCAATTTCCTTTTTTAAATCGTGTTCGTGATGCATTTCGTTCTCTCTCTAACAATACGTATATGTTATGTAATCAGCATAGGGCATGCTAAGTCAGCTGCATGGTACCCTGTACGCTTCCCAAGTCACTGACTTGCAGAAAACTATTCTTTTAGCGAAAACGACAAAATTTTGAGGGATTTCGTTGTCTCTTGGAGGGCATCCAGGAGAGAGTATCAAAGTTCTTTTTAAAATTTTATCTAACTCATAGCAAGTTCTCTCAGCCAACTTTTCGGATATTTTACTGCGCTTTCGTTTGTTATAAGACAAAACACGAAATGATCGATTGAGATGGAAGGTACCTAAATTAAAGTTAAAAAATTTTGCTTCTTGAAAAATTAGATTATTAGCTAAAATGAATCTTTACGAGTTCCTTTTACGAATCTTCCTTTATTAACTACTCTAAGTTTGCTTTCACTAATGTACTTACATACCTATGCATTGTGAAGACTCTTCTGTATGAGGAGTTGCTAGAAAATTTCCATGATGAGCATCTCTTAATTAAATAACCTAGGAATGAAATTGATTCCTTCGTCTAAGTAAATAGCCCTGTATCAACGAATTTTTTCCATCTACAGGGTTTTATTAAGCCTTTAGCATTACCGACTATTTGTATATAGGCGAAAATAGTGATTTCCTTCTTTAAAATTCGTGAAAAATTGGTATTTTACATACACGAAAATGGAATAAATATTTTTCTGCCTGATCAATCAATGTGAGAGCGACCCCACTTCAGGTCTCTCCTTCCTGATTTTCAAAACTAATTCATTTTGTTTCCTTATTCTTACTGTAATGTTTGGGAGGAAAATATAACTCTGGTGCCTTGTTCCCTCCGAGTTCCTTCCCCCGGCCCGGTGTTGTCCCCCTCCCATTCCGCTCTCCACTTGGTCCCCCTACTATACACCCCTCCTGGGGATGCCAGTAGAGATGCTCTTTCCCTCGTCGCTAAGTAATGCTGGGACGCCTTGACTCCCTCCTTGTTGGTCCTCCATGGAGTGGAAAAGAGATTGTTTTCATTACGTCCGATCCGGGGGCCCGTTCTCTTCTCTTTCCGAGCCGTCGGAGCCGTCTTCTTCTCGGGCCACCATAGCCGCCACAAGGACCCGTCCACCCCGTTTTTTATGTATGTGGACGGCGGGGGAAAAATTGATTAAGAAATTTATTGGCGCCCGTCTGGATGAACGCACTGCCGGAGCCAGACATCAGTGAATAACCCGACCTTCCTCCTTCTCATCCACCACCCACTCAGTCCTACGGTCCCCTTGCAGTCGGCGGCATCCCTGTCTCCGCCCGAACGATTCCATCCCTCGCCTCGGCTGCCGGACTCCTATTTTCGTTGGCCAACTCAACCTGCAGACGGTTGGCGAACATGGAAGTCGTTTGCTCGAGGAATTTCGTTGGGATAATTCCAGTCCCCGTCCATGGAGTGCTACCACGGTACTCAATGAACGGTTTTCCGCATGTTTTCTCGTTAAACTTGGTTTGAAAAAGTAGTGAATTTCAGTTTCCTATTACCTACCCAAATATTGACATTCATTCATTCACCCTCATGGGGTTGCACGTAGCAGGTTAATAGCAAAAAATTTGGGAAAACTTTCGGGTGGATGACAAGTAAATACGATGAATGAAAATAGGTCCGTCGAGTCTATTTAGTAATAGACTTGATTAACTCATGAGTTCCAATCATTTCAAGCATGGTACGGTGATGGCTGATCACAACTTATCCTTTGTACCTTTTTCTTAAAGATGATTGAAGCCATAGTTATCTATAATTTAATAAATTCCTCATAATTACCTGGTATTTAAAGATAATTTTTGGTTCAATGCCATTGTGTGATTGTTCATATCCTGAAGGGAGTTGAATTTTGCTGTTTTTTCTCCTTCTCGTACTTACTTTTTGTATCAAAATCCCTCTCAAATATAACCCTTGTCACAATTTAGCTTGACAGGGGACTTGTCGGTGCGCAGTGCTTGAAAAATCTGACTTCAGTCTGGGTATCCTTAAAATTTTACTCATAGTCGTAGGTGCCTTGTAATTTTCACAATGTATATTTAATAGTATGCGAGCCATTTAGGAAGCGTTCTGATTACTTGGGAATGTGGTAGTAGGATTTTTCATGGGCAAAATTACGAGTAATCAGGCTTGTACGAGAATGATTATTCTATTAAACCTACTGTCTAAAAAAATTGTTTATAAATTGTATACACATTTAAAGTTGATATTATTCTGCATCTGCACTGTTGACGGACTTTTCCGGATAACTCTGAAAAACGCATCTACATTCCGTACCCTTCTTCCTGGAATTTATTATATTACGGAACTTCCCCAACCGCTAGATATGGGAGTGGATAATGGCCTCCGCTAATTAAATAACGACTCTCTTCCATGAGTCTTTACGCCAGAAAAAAAAAGCTGTTTTTTTTCTCGAAGGCATTTGAATCCATCTCCGAGTCCCTCATTTGAATTTAAACTTATTTTTCAAGTTAAGTAATGGCTCTACAAAATCGCTCAAGTTTTGATAGTTTTTATGACAAATTTCTACATTTGATTCTGTGAATACCTACTTAAATGTAAATTATTTTTTTTCTCTTAAATTCTAAGAACTGCCAAGCATTCCAATGAGGCGATTGAGAAGTTTCTCTTAGAAAAAGTGAAGATGTAGGTAGCACCGGGTGGGCTGCACCTGGTAGAGGTAGCCATGTCTCAAATTATTTAATAAGACATGGGTTTTTTGAGATTGTTTATAAATATCGAATTTATTAGACAATTACCATAATAAAATACACTTGATAATGAGAAATAAAAAATTTTAAAGTTGGAAAGAAATAATTATTCACGTGTACAGAAGGAAGTATAATTTTTAAGTGTGTTGAATATAATCTAATAGAGCAGGTGACCAAAAATTATCACACTCAATTCGGCACGGACCAAAGCGCATGAGCTGACATTAGTTAATATTTTATATTCATGGTACAAACTTTTACATGCACAAACAAGCGTATAAATTAGGAATGAAAAAATAACTAATTGACCTAGATAGTATTTTAATACTCAATTAATGCACGTACTGTGTGTTTAACGGATAGCAGCATAACATTTTATCTACACTAGTAAAGCAAAAGTACCATGCTCTGATCGGGTTTTGTACGTTCATTGTTAAGTAAATGATTGGATTTTTTTCTCGATTGAAAACTACAGAAATATTAGGAGTATCCTCAGCACGTTTTTTTTAAACTTTCATTGTTTCTCATGCGGATATTATTGGTATTGTTAAGATTGACTTATCTTGGAATAATAAAACTATGAAGGAAAATTAAAGGCTAGTGCAAATTTGCAGAAAGTTATGAAAATAATGTCTTCTACAGTGCACATCCCTCCCCAGTCCACATTCCCTCGTAATTGGCATTGAAGGTAATTGAAGGTAAAGCAGATAAATGACGCTGGGATTTTCTGAATATTTCGTCATACTCATCCGTTGCATGCACTTCCATGAATAGGAAAGATGCCCAAAAAATGCCATTCAGAATTCTTAGGTATATGATATTGGAACCCTTATCTAAACAAATTATGTTTTACTCGTAGGTTCCAATGTGCTCACCTAGCCGTCTATTACGACAGTACATACAATATTAGCAGCCTTATTGTAAAGATACCAAGTAGGGATTTTTCACCATGCTGTTTAAATATTGACCTACTCCAGCTGATATTTATGACAAGGGAAATTGTTTTAAACGCTACTCACCATTTTCATCATTGAGTGAGTTTATCGGAAGGGGCTCTTCAAAATGCACCAATTTGAACTTTTTATTGAGGTACCTATTATTGATGTACCTGCGCCCATATTTATCGGCAAGCATACTTCTGACCAGTTCGAGCCTGTAGGATATGATGGTTGATTTCCATGCTATTTTTCGTACCGTGGTGATGATTTTTCTTTTTTTCTATGATTTATGAAATCGAATTTCAATAAAGATTGATCATGAGCTAATAAATCAATATTATATAGAGTATTTTAAACAATTCCACCTCTGCTTTATGCAATGTGAACTGAGAGTTTCCATACCTTTGGGAAGCGCTTTGAGAGCAGCCCATTACATTAAATGGGTCTTTAATTTTATCAAAGAAAATGGGTTTTATTGTGTTTTAAAATAGCATGGAATTATTCCTTCGTAATTAGAAGTTATCGATACTTTGGTGAAATTTGAACTCACTATCTTTGAATACCCGTTTAGTGGTTGAGTAAAAGGACGAGTCAGGTTGATTAGAACACTATATGCAGAAATTATTTAATGTTAAAAAAATAACTTTCAATCCGTGAAGGAATATAAAAGAAATATTTGTATTGTAAGTTTTGAACTACTGCTTTGTCATGGTTAATCAATAGTTTTCACTTCAACCGTCTTCCTTTCTTCCTCCGTAAATGAGTCTCAGTTTTACTACCAAGAGAAAATAACTATTTGCGTTTGACTTTGCTTCACTCCCGATGTCCAGTTTATTTCTTCGACCTTTGTTTTTCCCCTGGATTAAAATATTTATAAGAACGAATGAGTTTGATTTTCAAAATGGCTTTTATTACATTTTTCGTCTGTTAGAGTGCTGTTTTGTAGGAGAATGAAGCGGAAACAGCAACCTTATGGTTCATTTTTGATAACGAACGCCAGCATTTAATGAACTTAGTGAACAAGGAGAACCAACTGAGTGTAGAAGTCAAGGAATTCCTTTCACATTTCGCATATAACTCAAAAAAGGAAAGTTTTAGGTTATGGCGATCCTCTCCCATTGAGCGAAGCAAGTGGGGCGGATGCTTTTGGTTTATCTTTCTAGCTCATGCCGTTTCGCTCCTGAATTTTTAGCTCCTTATCAACCTTACTAGCTGAAATATTCGCTGAATTTTCATTAAAGGATATTAAAATGAATAGAGTCATTGGTCGTAACTGAAATTAATAGGGTGTACGCAACTACAAATTTTCTTTGAAAAAATAACATACTCATGTAATATAAGAAAATATTTCATTTCACTGAAAGATATCCAGTGATATAAAAATATCCAAAAATATTGTTTTTGTGATTGATCTTCTGCTTGACGTATGTTTGAAAGTATATTTACCACAGTTATTTTTGTACTCTCTTGTTTTAATTAGCTAATTCTTCTTGGTATCTAACAGATGTTATATTTTATTTAATGGAAACTTACCCTTTATATGAGTTCATATTTCAATGTGATTTCAAGTGCTCAGTTATGTCCTCTTCTTAGTTTAAACTGTGCATTTCTGGGTTCAAACCCAGCCTAGATATCAAATCTTTATAAACCTACGTGTTTATAAAGATACATCTATTCCTTACCAGTCTTTTCTTTACATCCTTTCCAAAGTTCCTTCTCATCAATTATCTCCTCCTCGTAAAAACTTCCTTACCTAATGTGATTCTCTTTCTAATAGTTATCCTTACTACATTACCCACGGTCGTCCAAAACACAATTTAACTGGCTAAAATAGTAGTCTACCTGATAAGTTTATACCCTCCCACATTAATGTTTAACTTTGGTTTCCTATGTCCCGAGAATCTCATTAGCCTCTTTTTGTTCTCATTTATTTTCATCCCATACCTATCACACTGGCTGTGTAATGAGCTCGGCAATGACTATAACTCCTTCGCTGACTGGCTAACTAAAGCTTGATCGTCCCCAAACCTGACTGATTTGATAAGCCTCCCACCTACTTTTAATATTATCCCTAGTTCTTCCCACGCCTCCCTTACCATTTCCTCCACGCATACATGGAAAAGCTCCGGTGACAACGGACCGCCCTGTTTCACCTCCTGGAATACTACTGCCCACCATGTTTCTTCTTGCCGCTGAAAATCTATTCTTCAATTGCTACACTCACCTGTGCAGTCTGAAACAAACAGATTTCGAATAAGTCTCCTAGTCCTACAAAGTACTCCTATCTTCTGCAATGCCTTCAATAGGGGTTCCCAAATAACCCTATCAAACGTCTTATCGAAATCTACGAATCAGATTAATTTTTCCAGGTTATACTCTATATTTCTTTCTATCAATAACCTCATTACTGCTAGAGCGTCTCATGCACCTCTGCCTTTGCTAAACGCGAACTGATCCTGTTCTAAGTAATATTCTGCTTTCTTCTCCATCGTATTGTTAATTATCTTTATTACTCTATTTGCAGCGTGCGGAATTAAACTAATTTCCATGTAGTCCTCACATACATTTATTTCCTTCAATACCTTCTCTAATTCGCAATCTGGTATGCCTGAGCCCAAGCATTCCTTTTCCACCTTATATTCCTTCTTCGTGTCTAAGCTGAATAGCCTAATGTCTTTATCGTAAGATCTTCAATGTATTCATTCCATCTTCCTTTAATCTCTTCTCCTTCTGTTAGTACTTTGCCTGATTTATTTCTTATAGTTTGCACAGATTTTCCTTCCTGAATTCCTGACTGTTCTTGACTCTTAAGTAAAGCGCACCCTATTCACCGTCTCTGTAAACACTCGGTGCCCTCACACTTCTCTTGCTACCTACTCTTCTTTTGCTTCCCTTACTTTATTAGATCATTGAAAGAAATGCTCACCTTCCACGAATTTGGGATTCGATATTTTTTTCGTTATCCCATTCGGTACGAATGCGTCAATAATATGTCCTTTCTGTATTATGCTGGTTTAACTTGAACTGTTCACAACCATTACGAAGAGAAAAAACGCAAAAGTCATAGTGTAGATGTCAATGGGAATGCTCATCACAATACTTTCATTTCCAAACGCTCCTTATTTGCGAAATAAATGTATCTATAATAGACCTACCTAGTCTGTTTAATTTTAGATGTAATGACTATTTAGACTAGAATGTAGACTATTTACTTCTTCTTCTGTACACCAAATTGCATCTGTACTGTTGGATTATTTGTAAGATAAAATAAGTATTTTCATAATAATATAGCTTTTTTATGATTGTCCGTTCCAACATTCGATATTTTGCACTCAAGTGAAAGAAGCCACTTTGGTATAAGTACGAGGTGCATTCAAGTTGTAAGGCATTTAATTTTTTTTCTCCGGACTGGAAAGAGATAGAAACATGCGGTTTATTTTAAAATGAGCGGACACTCTTTGTCAAT
>LYUA01002046.1:206555-218090 GCA_002093875.1 Calopteryx splendens | reverse complement strand
TTTTGGACCTTACCTCAAGATACTAATATATTGAAATATTGAGGTCGATATAATGAATGCCGAATCTTATTTACGCTCGTAAATATATTGGAGTAGATATGAGTAGATAGGATGAATAATGAGACTTTTCCAAAACAAGCACTTGTCTCAGACTTCACAGGTAAGGGTAGTGGATGGAGAAACGGAGTAGGCAGTGAAAAGAAGGGTGGAAAGGCAGGGTTATCAACTATTACTCGTGTTTTTTTCAACGTGCACATGGAGGATAAGGTAAGGGAGGTGTGGGAAGGAATAGAGATAGGAGTAGGTGGGGAACAGATCAGGTTAGTCAGATTTGCAAACGATTAAGCTTTAGTTATCTAGTTGGCCAACGGAGTACAGTAATTACTAAGCAAATTACAGAATCTGAAGAAGAAGAAGAAATATTTATTGTTCTTGGACCATTTGGTCCACTAAGAACATACAAAAAGTATACATTAATATAAGAGCTCAAATAATAGCTCAAATAATCTGAGTGATAGGTATAGAATGAAAATAAATAAGAATAATATGTAGGGGATGAGGTGATCAAGAATCACAAATGCTAAATTGAGCATTATCCTTGGGGGGCATAAAATAGAGCAAGTAAAGCAACTTACCTATTTAGGAAGTGTCTCAGACGAAGTTGGCCAGTGTGGTAGAGACATTACCAGAAGATTGTCCTTAAGACAAGAAGCTTTAACGAAGAGGAGGAAATTAATGGCAAGGAAGTTCGGTAACTAGGCTATGAAATATTAGTGGAAACTTTGATATGGAGCTTAGTATTGAACCTTGGGGAAACTTGGTCATTGAGGTAAGATGATGAGGGTAGTTTGAAGGGGTTTTCAGATATGGGTGGGGAGAAGAATGGAAAAAGTGAAGTTGACAGGAACAGAAGCAACGGAAGAATTTCTTGCCTGGTTAGGAGAAGAAAGAAATTTGCTTGGAGAAATGCTGATAAAACAGGAAAGGTGGATAGGGTGTGAAGTAAGCGGTAATGGACTGCTGAGAAATTTGATTGAGGGGAGATGGTTGGGTAAATAAGACAGAGGGAGGAAAATATTAGACGGAATGAGGAGTAGCAGAAACTACGCGGAGCTGAAAAATGGTTTATTTTATTTCAGTGCGTTGTGGTGTTTATGTCGTCTTAGCCAGATGGCACTTGTCTGCATCATAAACCTGCCCTTCACTGTAGATATCCTTTATTAACCGTTTAATTCAAGTTTTAGAAGTCCCATTTCATTTCCTTTTTTCTTCCACATAAATCCAACAACTTCCGATCTTTGTTTATGTACCAAAATTTATCCTCTGTGTCTTCCAACTCTATAAGATTTAGCTCTCTCTTATTAATTATTGCAAATGAGATGAAATTTATGATGTGATAAAAGCAACTCATATTAACGATTATAAGCTCTTGGTCGGGTAGTCAGTTTATCTTCGGCAGTGTTGCTAAACGGAGCTCTCGCTTTATCGAGGAGGGAATTAGTTAATGTATTGTCCACGCATTGTTGAAGGGGCTTGTATATGCACACGTTTTTTGACGAAAATGACTGAAATATGGGTCTACACACTGTGATCACGAGCTGATTACGAGACAGCTTATGCCTGTGGGCGTGGCGGGGCTGAATTTTCGCCGTAAACGTTGAGATTAACTACCACTTACAAACCCCTTTTCCCGTCCTCACCATACCGTCTCCCCTTTCATCCCCCGTTCCCTTCCCAAGGGGTTCGATTCACTGCCACACGGATAATGGGTCAAGCATTTTACTCTCCCGGTCGAGTTTAATTGATTGCTCCTTCTTGTAGCAATTCAGGCGATTTGTTCTCTTCCCTTTCCTCCCTTCCCTATTAGGTGGGGGGAGAGGATAATTACTGTATCTCAAACGTTTACAGATCATTTGCCGCCAGTTGTCTCAGCTAGGAGAGCATCAGCGAACTGCGGGAAGCTAAATACGACTCCTTCAATTAATTACCGAAAGCGATCGTTTCCATTTCAGTGCCAGCCCGGCAAATTGCATGGACTCCCCAACTATATCTTCTCTCGGGTGTTTAAGATCTCTCCGAGATCCTATCCTCGACCCACCCCCTACCTCTATTTCCTTGAACATGATTCAGATCATTAGTTTCTTTAACCATTTTTAACCTTTGCGAGAGAAAATAGGAGCTAAATGCAATGTCCATGCCCAGTCTGTAGAGCGGTTGGTTGCTGACCGGAGAGTTCCACGGCTCAAATTCTTTTCGGCAGACCATGTTAAACCCAATTTGTATAGCTTTCTTGCTACCAGAGGTTTCTAGGAAACAAGATGTGTTTTAGAGATAATAAAACTGGTTCCAACGCCATATATTTGTGCATTTTTCAAATCGCAGGTCATTATGGGTGTGGTGTACTTCAGCTTCAACTTCTTGCACTATCAATTCGGATTCTGATTCGAAAACTATGGCTTATTTTTTGTTTATTTATAAAATTCAATTCCCCATCTCTCTCTCTCTGAAAACTAATTTGTCAAACGTTAGATAGAATGTATGGTCATTGCATTTACATACGCATGATGCTCCAAAGTGTAATACGTAAATTCAATAATTAATGTATTTGCGTGCAAGAGATTCTTCAATTCTCCTACACCCACAACTGAACGTAATATCATCAAGAGACAGATGAATACTCCGAAAAGAAGCAAAATATTGTCTTGCATTGCCTCCTATTTTTTAATGGAATTCATGTTTTTTGTCTCCGTTTTGTTCATAAAATTGCTCATAATGACCTACGGGTTTCCCTGTTTTCCTCAAGTCCGAAATAAAGGGATTTGGAAGTATTTTGTTCCTATTACTCATCTTCTCCCATACCCATATAGAGAAATAGGGAACTCGTTAGTAAGGGTTGGGAATCAGTAAGTTCAAATTCCGTTTCGCAATCCGAATCCGAATCCTTACGAATAGAAGACATTTTAATTAAAACTTTTGTGCTTAGCATTTTAGAATATGCTACGAGTTTGGACAAACAAAATTCAGAGCGCGATTGTATTGTATATTCATTTTCCATCCTTTACCACGTTAAATCATTAGTGAACTGATTTTATTAGGGTTTCATACACCTATATGGATGCGTGTTTTAGTTATTATTATGGAATAAGGAGAAATTAATAATAGACCCACTAGAAGAAGTGGAAGAAACGGACTTGGTGGTAATTTTGATGAAAATGACCATGGTAGAAATGGAATCAGGAGAAGAATTATGACGCTAAAATGATCCAATATAATTTGAAATTTTTAAAGAAGAAGAGAAAAATGATGAATGACGACGAAAATGAAGACGAAATAAAGTTCAACATGGATGTAAGAAAGAAATTAAGATGATTGGGAAAATGTGGATATAAAGGCTATAGAGAAGCATTGTGATAGTGAAATCCGTGAAGTGGGAGAAATGACGGGAGTGAAGAGCGAGTTAGAGAGTAAACGTATTAGACGCTTTGAAGGATGTAGAATGTCTATAAGAGAAGAGGTTTTTGATATAAGAATATTAGAATTATAGAATCAGGAGGATAATACCTAAAATAGGGCCAAATGAGATGCGATTGTAAGGAAAGGACTTTAGGTGTCTCAAAATTGTTTTCAGGGGTCGTGCAAAACCGGTGATCCAATCGGAAGTCTTCTTACATTATTGATATTGTAGTTCTATGTAAACGCCGTATTTATTCCACTAAGTGCTCGGTAGGGGATTTAATAGAGTTTTCGCTTGACCCCGTCTATAGCGGGCGTAGTTTTCCCCTCCAAGGTGGTTGAATTTCTACTGTGGTAAAGATTTCCACAAACCCTAGCTGTCCTTACGCGATCTAGTTCACTAATCTTGAATTATTCCGGGGTTCTCGAAAAACACCGGGTACTCGCGACCCACTTAAGTGCGGCCGGTCACAGGAGTCAGACGCTTGGATCGGCGGGGCAAGATTAAATCTCTCCTGCTAAAAAATATGCGATTGAAGTAAAACAAACTGCTCTTATTCTCCATTCTGGCATCCAAACACTCTTGGTGGGCGTTAAATCTCTGTCGTAGCAAAAAAATATGCCTTTCGGAACGCCTTTTCGGCAACCTTGATTGAAGTTCCATCAGTTTTGTTTGCAGCCAGGCCTAAATTGAGGGTGACGGATAGCGACTTTATCGACAGCTCGGATAGTAACGGCCCTCGTCTCTAACCTCGAAATTAACCATTTTGAATTTCACCTCAAACATGGACGTTACCTTGTCATACAATGCTGCTTGAAGTTTTTTTTATGCATAGAAATCAAAAATGCAGATGAGAAACCTATGATGATGACGTGATACATGATGTGATGAGATAAATGCGATATATGTGCTATCAGATAAAATTGATGCGAGGACACGTATGCAGTAGGACCAACTGAAATACCTGTTGGCACACGTAGATTTCACCTCCAATGATATCATTGTTTACTGTTTTTTCAAATTAAATTATTGTGAACAATTGATTGCGTCCAGCGATTGCATATTCTGAATATGAACCTAATTTCGTTTCTTCAATAGGTGAAACGTGCTTCTTAAATATGAACCTGTAAAGTTTTTATGAGGTTGCTATGTAATGTAATTTATTTGTAAGGTATAAAGGTTTACCGTATTTTAATATCTAGCATTAGAATTTTCTTCCTTTGAAATAGTCTTTTTTATATATAGAACACATCGAAAATATATATAAACTAATGATTCATTATTCTTTCGATCGTTGATGATATTTTTATACTTAATATACTTTATTGGTACTGGGTTTAATTTTTCTCTTTCCTATTTTCAGGTATTTGTCATGACAGTCCAATTATTCGTGCCCTAGGGACTTGAACACCTCCAGTCATTCTAGTGTAAGTGTTACCTTTAAAATAAAGATATTTTACCATATCGATAATATATTTTTTCATAAATATAAATAATATCTGTTAGATTCTAAAATATCCTCATCATCCTCAAATGTAATAGAATATGATTGCTTAGCCAAAAAGTATGCAATTCCTAAATCAAATTGGCTTGGGGATTCTACGAAAGAAAAAAAAACTTTTTCAGTGCTTATAACTCTTTCGTGAATTTTACCAATTATTCCTATGTTCACAAGTATATATATATGTATATAAAATAAACAATTATATTATTTAATTTAACCATTTATATTGAAAAGGACCATCTTCATCACCATCAGACCGAATCAATGTAGCCAACATCGATTCACTGTCGAGGATATTTTAATGCAGACAGTAGAGCAACCCTAAAATAATTTCTCCCATCCGAAAGCATTTTTGCATTTAGTATTGACTTTATCATCGCGCGTCACAAGATGACGTCCGGTGTCGGCCAGTTGAAAGTTAACTTCTAAAAAATTAGCCTTTTAAGTGAGTTAAAATGTTTGAAATATAAAAAAGTCGTAAATGGTGTTTTTCTCAATTTCTTATAACCAATTTCGCTAATTTCGGTGCGGCGGAGTGGGTAAAGCTAGAGTAAGGGAAAATGCTTGGATATGGAGTGACGGTTGATCAAGGAAGGGGAATCATAATGAAACTGATGCGACTAGGCTAGCATATTAAGTTAACTCCGTTAGGGAAAATATTGATCAGCAGACTAAAAATCACCCTCATTAACCTGAAAATAAGGGATATCTTAAAAGATTGAGAGACTTGAACTAATTTTTCATTTAAAAATAACATAAAATCGCAATTAAAAAATTGGTGGAAACATACCCGGTGAATGAATTGAAAGAGGTATCCTAAGGGAATGAATCGTAGAGAAAGATAAATCAAGAGAAACTGAAGGTGCACACTTAGGGAATTTCATGTTGGTACCAAGGTTGCGCCAACGTATTTTGGCTTTGATAAAATTCATCTTTGGTAAATGTGACATATAAGACTATAAATTTAAATAAAAATAAAACAACATCAAATTTTATCAAAATTTAGCCAGTAAAAAAGGTAAAATTGAAGTTTTGTTAAAAAATGAGCAGCCTGACCTAATTTTTAACTTAGCATTCCATAAAAAAAACGAAATAGAAATTTTATATTCAAGTAACTGTGGACTTGTAGGAAAAAGCATAAAGTTGGTGGGGTTGTATATTTATGAAATCTAGTAATGAGGTTGGTAAGTCACACGATTTGTAAAAAAATATGGTCTTCATAAAAAAGAATTAGATACCGATATCTATTTTGAATTGATTAGGAAGAGGTACAATCTAAATAGTATGTTCAAGAGTTTAAAAGAAGTGAGCATAGCATTAAAAAAATTGTAAAAAAGATGTTAAAGCTATTGATTCAATATTCAAGATGTCCTAGACGTCATACAAAGCAAGCAAATTTAGAGATCTACTCTTGCCCTCGAAATTTAGATTATCAGTTTTCCCCTTACTAGGAAGCCATTAAAGAAAACGCTATTCATAACAAATTTAACTAATGGTAGTTATAAATACTGGAAATTTTTTTAGCAGACCACTTTGCTCTGAACATAGAACAAGAGTTAAATCTTTATACAGTGATAAGTATAAATTGTAATTAAAAATAATTAAAGAGAGAAAATACAAGTCCAGAAATACTAGATTTTTTAAAATTATCTACCTGAATCAAATTGGCTCCAGACCGTTCGTTTATAGTAATATAATAGATAATAAGTATTATTAATTTAAGTCAGTAGTGGATCATTAATGACGAATCTTTTGTCATTAGATAAGAATCTTAAAAAACTTTAAAAGGAAAAATAACAAATCTTTGTTTTACAAGGACATTGTTGTTGAAAATTATTTTTAAATACTAAATCAGAATATTGGCACCCATGCAGCAAAAGTAGTACTCAAGACTATTAATAAGAGAATGAATATGAGGGGAAACGACTATTTATCAGAAGACCAGGTTGTGTTTAGGAGGGGTTGAGGTACATGTGAAGCCAGAGCAGTAATGAGGTAACTAATAGAATGGAATATTGAGCGTATGCAGGATGTGTTTGACTGCTTTGTAGATTTCGACATGGCATTTAACAGAGTAAATTGGGAACATCTAATGAAGGTATAACAGAAGATAGGAGTATACTGGAGGGATAAGAGACTTATACGTAACCTTTATATGTCTCAGACTGCACAGGTGAGGGTAATTGACAAACAGGGTGGACAGCAACAGGCCGGGGGATAAGACAGGATTTTCCATTATTACCCGTGCTTTTCAACGTATGCGTGGAGGAAATGGTAAAGGAGGCGTGGGAAGGACTCGAGATAGGCAAGCAGATTGGGAACCTGCTCACGCATATCTGACTGTTCAACTTGAACGTAAGCAAATCTGACTGTTGAAAACGTTTAGATTTGCGTACGATCAAGCTTTAGTTAGCCAATCAGCTGAGGGGTTTCAGTCATTGCTGGGTTCACTGAAAAGCCAGTGTGGTAGGTATGATATAAAAATAAGTGAGAAGAAAGAAAATGGTAATGAGGTTCTCTAGACATAGGAAAAATAAGTAAAATATTAAATTAGGAGAGCATGAACTTCAACAGGTAGAAAATTATTTAGGTAGTAGCTATTTAGGTAGTATTTTTGGTGAAGGTAGGAAATTTGACAGGAATATTAGATGAACCATTGCGATGGGTAAGGAACCTTTTACGAAGCTGAGGGAATTGATATCGAGGACATTAGGCCATTATGTAAAGAAAATACTGGTAAAGATGTTGACATGAATATTAATGGCTCGGAAACTTAGTCGTTCAGGCAAAATGACAAGCGTAGACTTTTAAAATGTGTTTGAGATGGAAAAAGTGAAATGGAAGGAAAGAAATACAAACGAGGAGATTTTGCGCATGGCGAGGGAGGATAGAAGGAGGAATTCAACGAAGGCAGGAAAAGTGGAATCAGACCGTACTGGGTGGAAATGAATTTTTCAAGATTGCGATAGAGGGGAGAATGCTGGAAAAGTGAAGTTGGGGGAGGATAATATTGGGGATGTTGGATGTCATGAAGTGTGGTAGAAAGTATGCAGAAATGAAGGATGGTTTATTGCAGAGTTGAGGTTGTGTTTTCATGATAAACCTACCCTAACCGTTAGTTTTCCAAATAATAATTAATATCAAGATATATTAAAGAGACGCTAAACGTTTTAGGTAACATACCAGAGCACTGTGGAGTATTTTGTGTGGTGAAGTTCAAAGAGTAAAATTAAAATTTGGATTTGCTTAAAAATTGTTAATGTTAATAAAACAGACAATCAAAATTACGCTGAGGAGTTTTATAATATTACATAAATTGGTACTACTGCCAAAATTATGAAAGTCAGGAGTAGAGATCACATTATAAATAGAAAAAGCAAGATGAAGAAAAATAGTGTTAAATTTGGCTTGGGTCCAGTAAGTGAAACTGAAGTGCGGAACTGATTAATTCATGCATTCAAAAAAAAAAATTTTATTCCGTTGAACATGATGAGATTTTTAACTTAATCTCAAATTTTGTGAAATAATTTTACAAATAATTAATAAATTTTATAAATAATTAAACAGGCATTTCTGGCACGATGCTTTCCTGAGATCTCTAAATTGTAAGGTAATTCCATCATATAGGAAGGAAATACGGAGAACATATTCATTTATCTGGAATAATGAAGGTGGTAGAAAAACTGGAAGGAAAAAGGCTAATAAAGTTTCTTTTAAAGAGCGATATTTTGGAATTATGTCTACATGGTTTCACAAAAAAATAAATTCACACTGGCTAGTTATCTTACTTTACTGCTACAGTTAGCACTTTGATAAATAAAATGAATCATGTAGATAGCCTACATCTGAACATAACCAAGTCATTTGATTCAGTGTGTCACTCTATATTGTTTAAAAATTTGGAAATTATGGATTCAGGTGTAAGTGGATACATACCAATGAATTCAATCATTTAAGAAAAACAGAAAAAAATACGTGGACATTAGTGACATTGATGGATAAATGTACGAGTGCTGTCCAATGTAAAAATGATCACAAACTTATTACCGCATAATTTAGTGTGAAAACGTTTTATTTATGTAATGTTCTTAGCTTGAAGTATAATGTATATGCGGTGCAAGTTTCATTGATATGACTGCAGTATTGCGACAGCCGTTTCAAGGTGAAACATATTCAGTTTCCCTACAGCAACTGTTCGCTTTCCACGAAGGTGTTTCTCCACGTTGGGGAACAGGAAAAAGTCACATGGGGCTAGGTCTGAACTATTGGGAGGATGAGGACCAGACTTCCCATTGATTTTCGCGAGGGGCTCAGCTTGGACGCAAACGTCCTGTTGTTTGGGCATGAGCAGTTTGGTACCCACCGCGCAAATTTTCTGTTAAAACGGGTTCCATCAAATTAAGTTTCCCAAATTTCCGATAGCTCTCTAAAAGTTATTTGATTATCATCTCCAACAGTGGCTGCAACGGTGCTATAGTATACTTTCTTAAAAGTAGTTACTGGAGCACTGGGTCCACCTACTTTTGACATTGTCACCCCTCTTTAAACATTTTAAACTATCTAGCTGCGCTGCAGGGAAGAATAGACGCGTCATACTCGTCAATAGACTTACCGGTCAACCGTCCTGGGACAAATTTGTAATTATCACCAAATCTTTTATTAATTGGGATTGAATTCAAAGGGATCTCAAATTCGAAAAAAATAAGTGTTTGCCTCAGGCGTGGTAGAGTTTAAATAACACCTAGACATATGGCATATAAATGTCAAAGAACAGGGCAAGTAAGCAGGGCAAGCAGGGCAGTACCTTTCCCTGCGTCATCTACGGTTTCTCGTGGAGATATGATTCCATAAATTCTTACAGCTTGAATAAAGATGGAGTACCAAGATTCGTGCGGACCGATCCAACCGGCCATTCCCGTGTGTAACCGTATGCTCCACCCTCACGGGCAACTCTTAATTGGTGTGAGGAATCGTTAAAAAATATAATGTAAATATTTATACATTTCGTGTAGACATTTTAAAGTGATGGAAATATTTAATGAGCCTTGTTTCTCACTTCAACCTCGCTCACTCAGCTCATTCTGTCTTGCCATTACTCTCAGACAATCATTTTACTCTCATATTCCTGCGTGACTACGCCACTCTTTTCTATTCTTTTGACATGACCGAAATAACGAAGTACACTTATGTCACGCTATTACCGGTGCATTAAACCCACTGTACATCGTTACCTAATTTGTACTCTCTGTCTCTCCGATGTTTCACGCTATCAAGAGCCCCTTGCCCACCGCAATGTAATATTAAAATTAACCGATATCTATTATTTTAATACGGGGTTTATAGCGGTTTTTTAGGAGTGACATTTAATATTACTAACCTGAAGGTTCACCGACAGGGGATAATAAAATATTTATCATTTGCTGTGAAAAATTATTATAATATTATTTTCTCATTATTTACTGGGAGAAAAGTGAAACTATAAATATGTGTTGAGCTACCATGAATCATTAAATATCAGGTAACTACGAAAACATACTGGGGCAAATACTAATGTGAACAAAAGAAAAAAAATTGTGTAAAAAAACTCACTGGTTTGTAAGAGGATTAAAGTATAGCATGATATCGGAATAGCATTGATTAGGCAATAATATTTCCTGAGTTCTCTTTCATGTATAAATAAAATATGCATATTAGCTTGATATAAAAATGGGTTTACAGAAGAGAATTAGTGAAACTATGATGAGTTCACGAAAGTGATAACTTATGAAAACGTTGCATGCCTATCTTCATCTCCAGAAGCACAGTTAGTAGAGACGCGTGATTTTATGAGATTATTCTTGGGTTAAAATAGTCTCAAAGCAGTGTAAACTTCTATTCAATGTGCAATAAAAAAGGGAATGCAAAAGGCCTCTTATTCATTTTTCTTGAATCAACGGAAACAACCTTTACCGTCAGATTATACTTTCATTTTATTGGATTATTCATAATGCATTTCACTCTACTATTTGCATGCATCGAATTTTCGAAGACAACATTTTGTATCTACATTTTCCTCAACAATTTTGCCATTTTCACTTAGAGCACACAAAATTTGCCTCTTATTTTGGTGTAGGAATGCAAATCAGGTATTTTTATCACTCCTGTAGAGTTAAGGTAGTTTCATTTAGTTTTGCATGCTTTTTGAGCAAACCATATGAGTATATTTTTTAATTTTTTTTAGTCACTTTCATAGATTGGAAAATAGAATCATAATTTCTTTGTCACACAGGTTGAAATGAATGTGACTTTCAGAAGTAACTGACGTTCAGGTTTTGAATGCAAATGTAAAATTTGATATCTTATTTTTAGATTTTTCTGTATTCATAATTTGGATTAAAAATATACGTATATTATTAGACGACAGAGGTAA
Source organism: Calopteryx splendens (assembly GCA_002093875.1). Taxonomy (NCBI): domain Eukaryota; kingdom Metazoa; phylum Arthropoda; class Insecta; order Odonata; family Calopterygidae; genus Calopteryx; species Calopteryx splendens. Next base: position 206,723 of record LYUA01002046.1, on the reverse strand, counting down.
TTATTGATATTATCAGATGTATCAAAGTTTAAATACACGTGTCTATGAAGACTTTCTGATAAAGGAAATACAAAATTAAATGAAAAAAAAGAAAGGAAGAAATAAAAATTAATATAAAATACACATTTAATTATATATATATATATATATATATGATATACATATAAT